>JABXJD010003126.1:0-35144 GCA_013375575.1 Percina caprodes | reverse complement strand
CTTGGACATTTATCCTTTAATTTTAAAATCCTACATCAGAATGGCTAAATGTTAACTGGTGACACACTGGATATGTGATGATACCCAGACTTGGAATGAAGCTGGCTTAACAGGAGATTTGGTTCTACAGTTGCCTGAAAAGGTAAATATGTGTTTGACAGCCTGAAAAAGATGTCAATATACTGGGTTTACTTGGACATTTTTAGCCTTTAATTTTAAAAATCCACATTAGAATGGTCCAAATATTACACTGGATGTGACACCGAAACTTGGAATAAACTGACTTAACAGGAGGATTCTGTTTTACAGTTTTAGCCTAAAAAAGAAATAAAATATGGCATTAACTGAAATGAAAAAATATGTCAAAGCATACTTTATATTTACTTGGACATTTTAGCCTTTAATTTTAAAATCCTACATAGAATGGTCCGATTGTTACCTGGTGACATATTGGATATGTGATGTCTCACTCAACTTGGAAGGAGCTGGCTTAACAGGAGGATTAGGTTCTGAGGATTGCCTGAAAGAATAAAATATGGCTTTAACAGCGCCAGAAAAATATCCATATCAGTGTAATTTACTTGGACATTTTAGCCTTTAATTTTAAAATCCTACATTAGAATGGTCGATATTACCTGTGTGACACCATGGATATGTGATGTATCACCCAGAATTGGAATGAAGCTTACAGCAATAATTCAATTTCAATTCAATTTATTTATAGTATCAATTTATAACAAGAGTTATCTCAAGACACTTTAACAGATAGAGTGAGTCTAGACCACACTCCCAGAATTTACAAGGACCCAACAGTTCTAGTAGTTCCCTCTAGAGCAAGCAACAGTGCAACAGTGGCGAGGAAAAACTTCCTTTTAGGAAGAAACCTCGGACAGACCAGGCTCAAGTGGTGGCGGTGTCTGACGACAAACACCGTAGTATTTGGTTTACATTTGCCTGAAAAAGAGCAAAATATGGCTTAAACAGCCTGAAGAAGATGTCAAATATACTTTATATTTACTTGGACATTTTAGCCTTTAATTTTAAAATCCTACATAAGAATGGTCCTATATTACCTGTGTGACAGCATGGCTATGTGATGTCTCACCCAGACTTGGAATGAAGCTGGCTGAACAGGAGGATTCTGTTTTACAGTAGCCTGAAAAGACTAAAACATGGCTTTAAGAGCATAAAAAGATATAAAATATACTGTTGATTTCCTTGGACATTTTAGGCTTTAATTTTAAAATCCTACATTAGAATAGTTCAGTGTTACCTGTGTGACACCATGGATATGTGATGTCTCACCCAAACTTGGAATGAATGTGGCCTAACAGGAGGATTCATTTTACATTTGCGGAATAAGAGTAAAATATGGCTTTAAGACCATGAAAAAGATGTCAGATATACTGTAGACTTACTTTGACATTTCAGCCTTTATTTTAAAATCCTACATCAGAATGGTCCGATGTTACCTGTGTGACACCATGTATGTGATGTCTCACCCTCACTTGGAATGAATGTGGCCTAACTTAGGATTCCGTTTACATTTGCTGGAATAAGGGTAAAATATGGCTTTAAGAGCATGAAAATGATTTAAAATATACTGTAGATTTATTTGACCATTTTAGCCTTTAATTTTAAAATCCTACATCAGAATGGTCCGATATGCTGTGTGACACCATGGCTAAGTGATGTCTCCGACTTGGAATGAAGCTGGCTTAACAGCAGGATTCTCTTTTACAGTAGCCTACAAAAAGAGTAAAATATGGCATAAACACACTGACAAATATGTCAAATATACTTTATATTTACTTGGACATGTTAGCCTTTAATACTAAAATCCTACATTGGCATGGTCCGATTGTTACCTGTGACATACTGGATATGTGATGTCTCACCCAGACTTGGAATGAAGCTGGCTTAACAGGAGGATTCAGTTCTGCATTATCTTGAAAAAGAATAATATATGGCTTTACCAGCCTGAAAAAGATGTCAAATATACTGTAGATTTACTTGGACATTTTAGCCTTTAATTTTAAAATCCTACATAAGAATGGTCCGAAATGACATTTGTGACATATTGGATATATGATGTCTCACCCACATTTGGAATGAAGCTGGCTTAACAGGAGTATTTTGTTTTACAGTTGCCTGAAAAAGAGTAAAATATGGCATAAATAGCCTGAAAAAGGTGTTGAATATACTTTATATTTACTTGCACATTTTAGCCTTTAATTTTAAAATCCTACATAACAATGGTCCGATATTGCCTGTGTCACACCATGCATATGTGATGTCTCACCCAGAAATGGAATAAAGCTGGCTTACCAAGATGATTCTGTTTTACAGTAGCCTGAAAAAAGTAAAATATGGCTTTAACAGACTGAAAAAGATGTCAAATATACTGTAGATTTACTTGGACATTTTAGCCTTTAATTTTAAAATCCTACATCAGAATGGTTCAATGTTACCTGAGTGACACACTGGATATGTGATGTCTCAACCAGACTTGGAATGAAACTGGCTTGGCAGGAGGATTTTGTTCCACAGTTGCCTGAAAAAGAGTAAAACATGTCTTTAACCCTCTGAACCCGAGAGACTCGCCCACGAGCCTAAAAGCACCTCTGATTCATAGTTCAATCATTTACCATCCATAACACATAGAAACTCGCCGAGTTTGTGGCTAAAAGCTAACGAGTTAGTGGTTACGGAGGTCTTTTCAGGTCCTTCTAGCCTCTACAGGTGATTTTCTATCCAGCCTGGAACTTCTGCCTTTTTGGGTTTCGTTGAGCATTAAATCCATACCTTTACATCCAAGATTTATCCACTTTTTGTCCATAATTCATCGCGTTTCGCTCAATTCTGCCGCTAGCGCCGTCCGTCCTTTGTGTACGGAAGTCAAGGACTCCATATATGGGGTGCATGCCCATATGGGAGACAACGTCACCCAAAGTGTATGGAAGGCCAAAAGGCTGTATGGAAGGCCAAACGGTTGTATGGAAGGCCAATAGGAGAACTGTTTTAGACACACAATTGCTTGTGTAGCATTGCTGTGGGTGTAATATCAATAAATATGACATTATTATGTTGATTATTGGCATAAGTAAATGTCATGAGGGCAAAAGCGCCTTGACTTTCTTTGAAAAAATGCATGTATTTTGTCAACTGTATAAGTTATAATGATTATTTCTTCACAATGTGACTCCCAAAAAAAAGAAGTGTTTTAGAGAGTAAAATGGGAAGTGTTTTAGAGAGTAAAATGGCTTAGGTTTTATTGATCTGTGTGTGATATCAATACATATCTGGAAGATTCATGTTCCGTTTTGTTTATTTATTTGTCTTTAAGGTCCTACAACCATTTTTAACATGCAGGTGAGCTCACTGCAGCCCAAATATTCTAATAACCCAGTTTGTCCTGAAAAAAATGATGTTCATATCTTGACTGTAGACAACAGGGTTGGTGTTTTACAAGCTTTTTTATAAAATAAATCCAGACGGACAATGAACTGTAAAAATGGCCTTAGGGCTCAGTGGGTTAACAGCCTGAAAAAGATGTCAAATATACTGTAGATTTACTTGGACATTTTAGCCTTTAATTTTAAAATCCTACATTAGAATGGTCCGATATTACCTCTGTGACACCATGCCTATGTTATATCTCACCCAGACTTGGAATGAAGCTGGCTTAACAGGAGGATTTGTTTCTACAATTGCCTGAAAAAGAGTAAAATATAGCATAAACAGCCTGAAAAAGATGTAGAATATACTTTATATTTACTTGGACATTTTAGCCTTTAAGTTTAAAATCCTACATCAGAATGGTCCGATATTAGCTGTGGGACCCCATGGCTATGTGATGTCTCACCGCGACTTGGAATGAAGCTGGCTTAACAGGAGGATTCTGTTTTGCAGTAGCCTAAAAAAAGAGTAAAATATGGCTTTAACATACTGAAGAAGATGTCAAATATACTGTAGATTTATTTTGTAATTTTAGCCTTTCATTTTAAAATCCTACATCAGAATAGTTCAATGTTACCTGAGTGACACGATGAATATCTGTTGTCTCACCCAGACTTGGAATGAAGCTGGCTTAACAGCAGGATTCTGTTTTACAGTATCCTGAAAAAGATTAAAAGATGTCAAATATATTGAAGGTTTACTATGACTTAGCGTTTAATTTTAAAATCCTACATCAGAATTGTCCAATATTACCTGTGTGACACCAGGGATATGTGATGTCTCACCGTGACTTGGAATGAATCTGGCTTAACAGTAGGATTTTGATCTACAGTTGCCTGAACAAGAGTAAAATATGGCTTTAACGGCCTGAGAAAGATGTCAAATATACTGAAGATTTAGTTGGACATTTTGGCCTTTAATTTTAAAATCCTACATCAGAATTGTCCTATATTACCTGTGTGACACCAGGGATATGCAATGTCTCACCATGACTTGGAATGAAGCTGTCTTAACAGTTGGATTTTATCTACATTTGCCTGAAAAAGAGTAAAATATGGCTTTAACAGCCTGAAAAAGATGTCAAATATATTGTAGATTTACTATTAGATTTTTTATTAGATTTACTTTTAGCCTTTAATTTTATAATCCTACATCAGAATGGTCCGATATTAAGTGTGTGACACGATGGAAATCTGTTGTCTCACCCAGACTTGGAATGAAGCTGGCTTAACAGGAGGATTTTGTTTTACAGTATTGTTACATCCCAATGTCTAGGGGTTGCGAGACGCGACATAACGTGTGCCCCCTTCCCCCACACACTCTTCCCACTCCCAAACAAGGCTAGGACAAAGAATTGCCAAGTAATAGATTCTATTTATTGCGGAGGTGAGGTCCCAACATAACAAACAAAACCATACTAACGGCAACCTAAACTTTCCTAACCGAAAACAACATATAAAGAAAAGACAAAGCTCTAACCTAGACTCCTACATGAAAACAGGAGAAAAAGGTAACAAACAAAAGAAAGGACTTCTCACTCCTACCATGTGGCTATTAGCAGCACAAAAGCCAGACTGAACCATTACTTAGACAATCTTAAATCCTCTCCCAGTTATACAGAAGCACATGTTTGGATCTGGCAGAGTGAAGAGAGGAAGAAAGGGGCGGAGTTCTTGTCTGATGGGGCTTTAAAATGGCTCCCTTCCTCCTGGCGACCAATCAGTAGACAGCAATCACCTCTGCCAAATCAATCCAGCGTGTGCACCTGGTCTCCATTATCCATAGTAGACGAACACCTACTAGAACAGAGTGAGAGACATAACACAAAGAAAAATGACCCCAGGGTCATAACACCTCCCCACCCAAGATCAACCATTCTCCCCAAATAAAGTTTGACTCATGACCGAGATAGAGCATCAGCCATAACGTTGTCCAAACCCTTTTTGTACTGAATCTCAATATTAAAATCTTGTAATAGCAAGGACCACCGCATGAGTCGCTGGTTGCTATTTTGCATCCGAGTCAGGAACACGAGCGGATTGTGGTCAGAGAAAACAATGGCTGGCACAGGACTAGACCCAAGGTACACCTCAAAATGTTGTAACGCCAACAGCAATGCCAAGGCCTCCTTCTCAATAGTGCTGTAATGCAGTTGGTGTTTCTTGAACTTTCTGGAAGTGTAACCAATAGGGTGATCAATGCCTTGCTCATCCTCCTGCAGGAGCACTGCGCCCGCACCGAGCGCTGGCATCTACTTCCAGCTTAAATGGACGAGTAAAGTTTGGGGCTGCGAGCACAGGTGCACTGCAGAGGAGAACCTTGGCAGCTTCGAAAGCCAACTGACACTTCTCTGACCACAGGAAAGAAGTTTTGGGACTCACTAGACTAGTCAACGGAGCGACCACATCTGCAAAGTTTTTGCAGAACGCACGGTAGTACCCAGCCATCCCCAAAAACGCCGGAAGCTCACGACGCGTTTGAGGAGCTGGGAAATCCAAGATTGCCTGCACTTTAGCAGTAACTGGGCACACATGACCTTGTCCTACTTGCTTACCTAGGTAGGTAACAACAGCCTTCCCAAACTCACATTTGGCCAGATTGAGTGTAAGGGACGCAGCACACAAACGTCCAAATATTTCACCAAGGGTCCTCATGTGATCAGTCCAGGTTGATGAATAAGCTACTATGTCATCCAAATAAACCTCACAATGTTCCACACCACATAGCACCGTATTCATCAACCGCTGGAATGTAGCAGGGGCATTTCTTAAACCAAAAGGCATCACTGTATATTGAAGAAAATGATCCGGAGTGACGAAGGCACTTATTTCAGAGGCACACGGAGTCAGCGGGACCTGCCAGTAGCCTTTAGTAGATCCAATTTGGTCACATATTTAGCGGACCCTACCCGATCGACACAATCCTCCATACGCGGAGGCGAAAAGAATCCGGTTTGGTAACTGCATTGACCTTACGGTAATCATTACAGAAACGCGAAGCCTGGTCAGGCTTTGGGACAAGCAGTGAAGGGGAACTCCAGGGACTACTACTAGGGACAGCAAAACCGTGGTCAAGGAGATATTTTACCTCCTGCTGCATTAAGGCACGTTTTGTTGGATTGATGCGATAGGCATGCTGTTTTATGGGTTGATGACCGCCTACATCAACATCATGACTTAACACATTAGTCTGCATGGGAATGTCCCCAAAAAGGGTCGGATATGCCTTAACGAGCTCACTAACGTCAGATTTAGCAGAATCGGAGAGATGCACCAAGTGTATATCCAAGTCTGACAAAATCTCAGAGTTTCTCAAACGCGCACAGGAAACCGAACAACGCCGGTCATCCAACCCGTCATCACTGGGACTGTATGGGCGCGGAATGGCTGACATTGAAGCCACCGCTGCAACCACAGAGGGCGATTCACCTGAATTTTTACGGTCAACATAGGCTTTTAGCATGTTGATGTGACACACCCGGGTTTTCTTTCTACGATCAGGGGTCTGGATTACATAATCTGTATCACCGAGTTTGCGGTCGACCACGTAAGGACCGGAAAACTTTGCGTGAAGAGCAGAACCAACAATGGGTAGCAGAACCAATACGCGCTCCCCGGGCTGAAAGGTACGCACCACAGACTTTTTGTCATAAGTAACCTTCATTTTTATTTGGGCACTGGAGAGAGAGTCTCGAGCAACATCACACACATGATGTAGCCTCTCCCTAAACGAACTAACGTAGTCCAGAATGTTTGCAACTGGACTAGATTTGTCTGAAAGCCACTTTTCTCTCAGAAGGCATAATGGGCCACGCACAGTGTGACCAAAAACAAGATCAGCTGGACTAAACCCTAAGGATGCTTGTGACGTCTCCCGCACTGCAAACAATAACAGCGGCAACCCCTCATCCCACTCGCGGGTTGACTCAGTACAGTATTTGCACAGCATGCTTTTCAAAGTTTGGTGAAATCTCTCCAAGGCGCCCTGACTTTCCGGATGATACGCGCTGGAGACAACATGTGCCACATTCAACTCTGCCATGACCTGTGCAAAGATTTTGGACATAAAATTGGATCCCTGGTCACTTTGAATTCGTTTAGGAGACCAAAAGTAGAGAAAAACTTAACGAGCGCTTTCACAATCACACGGGCTGTTAGTGAACGTAACGGAACAGCCGGGATAACGAGTGGCAGAACACATAATCGTGAGGATGTACTGGTTACCGGACTTCGTTTCAGGTAAAGGGCCAACACAGTCAACAATAACATGCTCAAATGGCTCCCCAACAACCGGGATGGGCCTCAATGGAGCAGGAGGGATGACTTGATTTGGTTTACCTGAGACTTGACAAATATGGCACGATCGACAGAACTTCACAGCATCAGATTTAAGTCCAGGCCAGAAGAAATAACGAAGCACACGGTCGTATGTTTTCCTTATTCCCAAGTGGCCGGACATGCTATGATCATGGGCTAAACTCAAGACCTGTGAACGGAAAGGCTGTGGCACTACAATTTGGGACACTGACTCATGCGTAACACCAGAGCTCGGAGACCAGTGCCGCATAAGAACACCATCATCGACAAGGTAGGACACCGGCTTATCACCCTTTAGGTTCTCTGCAAGAGAAAAACAAGAGGTTAAGGTAGCATCAACTCTCTGTGCTCGGATCAGCTGCTCTTTATCTACAGCAAGAGTTAAGATTTTATCGTCAGGCTGAAGCTCTATACAGACAGGTGCATTTTCTGTACCCTCTTGAGGTGGGATTGTTGGATCAGAGCCACACATGAAAGTGTCGCAAAGATCCACCAAGTCACCAAGCTTTCAAGCTTGAGCACGGGTTACAGCGCAAACAGGAAACAGGGACAAGTCCGGCACATCCTGGCCTGGAACACATTCATCCGCAATCGGAAGTTCGATCACCTCGGCGACGGAAAACATCACCCCCAGCCAAATCATTCCCAAGGATCAAGTCTATACCAGCTATCGGTAATTGAGGGCGCTTTGCGATTCGAAATTTCCCTGACACAAATCAGAGGACAACTGAATGAAGTGCAACGGCGCACGCACTGCACACATTTTAACGCCCCAAGCCAACACATCTGCCCCACAATAGGTCTCAGCCGAGAGGGTAAAACACCGTCTCGAATCAGCGTTTGTTTAGCTCCAGTATCCCGCAGGATAGTGATAGGGACTTGTGTTTCTTCACCCACCAAAGAAACAAACCCATGCGAAATAAATGGCCTAAAAGCCTCGTCAATTTGGTCTTTCTGAGCAGTAACCAGATCTAAATTTTTGCAGGGTGTAATTTGAATGAGCCCTATTGGAGAGGCAGGCTGGGCATTCCTACTGTGCTCCTTCCTGTTAAGAAGACGGCAAGCAGCTATGAGATGTCCTTGCTCATGACAGTAAAAACACTTTCTGGGTTCCGTGGCGGCAGTGGGGTTACGACGATAACTCCTAGGAGAGTTACCCTCACGGTCAACTGGGATTGGCTCCTGACGAACAAAGGGAAAAAACACATTTATGAGTTAAGGTGAACTCATCCGCAAGTACAGCAGCAGCAGCAAGGGATGTGACTTTTGTTCATGTAAATAGATAACAATCCTATCTGGGAGCCGATTCATAAATTCCTCCAACAACACAAGTTCACGCAAATCAATCAAAGTTGCTACCTTGCTGGCTTGACACCACTTATCAAATAGAGCTCCCTTCTCTCTTGCAAACTCCACGTATGTCTGGGTGGCAGTTTTTCCACAACCTCTAAATCTCTGCCCATAAGCCTCAGGCACTAACTCATATGCACGGAGAACAGTAGCCTTAACAATGTCATAATCCAAGCTGTCTTCAATGGACAGAGAGGTACAGACTTCCTGAGCTTTACCAACCAACTTACATTGGAGCAAAAGAGGCCACACACCCTCGGCCAATTCAGTGCAGCAGCAATACGTTCAAAAGCATTGAAATAGGAGTCTACCTCAGATTCCCTGAATGGGGGAACCAGTGCAATGTGCCTACTCACGTCAAAACTGTCTTGGGGACGCGGAGCGGTGACGGTGAAGCAGGAAAACCGGCAGACGTAGTGGCAACCCGCTCCATCTCCAGAGCCCTTAACTTCAAATGCATGGCCTGCACCTCCAAATCCCGATGCCTCACCTCAGCATCCTTAATTTGTAGCGTCAGTTGCAGCTCTTCCGTCGTTAAGGCTGCCCGCGCCGCAAGGCTTTGAGGTGGAATCACAGGGACTGGGGCAACAACACCAGCGCGGTCACCCGATCACCCTCAACAGGAGATAACTCCCCAAACAAACCCGTTCAGACAGCTGTGTACAAAGGAGCTCCTTCAGCTCCTGCTTTTAAGACTGGATGGCACCCGCAAATCATAAAAGCTCCCCACCAAAATCAGGTCAGCCTTTGTACACCTATCCAATTTATCCACCGACGGACAAGTAGCAAAATCCTCCAACGAAAAATCCATATCAGCCACAACCACAAAAAAAAACTGCCAACCAGACAAAGAGCCCCAAGAAACAAAAACAAATGGCAGCCAGCACGACACCCGGCCACCAAAACAAAAGAACAGACGAGCCCCCAATTTATGTTACGTCCCAATGTCTAGGGGTTGCGAGACGCGACATAACGTGTGCCCCCTTCCCCCCACACACTCTTCCCACTCCCAAACAAGGCTAGGACAAAGAATTGCCAAGTAATAGATTCTATTTATTGCGGAGGTGAGGTCCCAACATAACAAACAAAACCATACTAACAGAACAGAGTGAGAGGACAAAGGAAAACATAGAAACAGAAACCCCCAGGGTCATAACAGTATGTCATAACAGTATCCTGAAAAGAGTAAAATATGGCTTTAAATGCCTGAAAAGATGTCAATTATACTGAAGGTTTACTTTGACTTAGCGTTTAATTTTAAAATCCTACATCAGAATTGTCCAATATTACCTGTGACACCAGGGATATGTGATGTCTCACCAGGACTTGGAATGAAGCTGTCTTAACAGTTGGATTTTGATCTACAGTTGCCAGAAAAAGAGTAAAATATGGCTTTAACAGCCTGAAAAAGATGTCAAATATACTGAAGATTTACTTGGACATTTTAGCTTTTAATTTTAAAATCCTACATCAGATTGGTCCGATATTAACTGTGTGATACGATGGATATCTGTTGTCTCACCCAGACTTGGAATGAAGCTGGCTTAACAGGATGATTCTGTTTTACAGCATCCTGAAAAAGATTAAAAGATGTCAAATATATTGAAGGTTTACTATGACTTAGCGTTTAATTTTAAAATCCTACATCAGAATTGTCCAATATTACCTGTGTGACACCAGGGATATGTGATGTCTCACCATGACTTGGAATGAAGCTGTCTTAACAGTTGGATTTTGATCTACAGTTGCCAGAAAAAGAGTAAAATATGGCTTTAACAGCCTGAAAAAGATGTCAAATATACTGAAGATTTACTTGGACATTTTAGCCTTTAATTTTAAAATCCTACATCAGATTGGTCCGATATTAACTGTGTGACACCAGGGATATGTGATGTCTCACCGTGACTTGGAATAAAGCTGGCTTAACTGGAGGATTTTGATCTACAGTTGCCTGAACAAGAGTAAAATATGGCTTTAACAGCCTGAAAAGATGTCAAATATACTGAAGATTTAATATGACTTTTAGCCTTTAATTTTAAAATCCTACATCAGAATGGTCCGACATTACCTGTGTGACATCATGTATTTGTGTTATCTCACCAAGACTTGGAATGAAGCTGTCTTAACAGGAAGATTCTGTTTTACAGTATCCTGAAAAAGATTAAAATATGGCTTTAACAGCCTGAAAAAGATGTCAAATATACTGAAGATTTACTTGGACATTTTAGCCTTTAATTTTAAAATCCTACATCAGATTGGTCCGATATTAACTGGATGACACCATGGATATGTGATGTCTCACCCAGACTTGGAATGAAGCTGGCTTAACAGGAGGATTTTGATCTACAGTTGCCTGAAAAAGAGTAAAATATGGCTTTAACAGCCTGAAAAAGATGTCAAATATACTGTAGATTTACTTGGACATTTTAGCCTTTAATTTTAAAATCCTACATCAGAATGGTCCGATATTAACTGTGTGAAACCATGGATATGTGATGTTTCTCTCAGACTTGGAATGAAGCTGGTTTAACAGGAGGATTCCGTTCTACAGTTGCCTGAAAAAGAGTAAAATATGGCTTTAACAGCCTGTAAAAGATGTCAAATATACTGTAGATTTACTTGGACATTTTAGCCTTTAATTTTAAAATCCTACATCAGAATGGTCCGATATTGCCTGTGTGACACCATGGATATGTGATGTTTCTCTCAGACTTGGAATGAAGCTGGTTTAACAGGAGGATTCCGTTCTACAGTTGCCTGAAAAAGAGTAAAATATGGCTTTAACAGCCTGAAAAAGATGTCAAATATACTGTAGATTTACTTGGACATTTTAGCCTTTAATTTTAAAAACCTACATCAGAATGGTCCAATATTAACTGTGTGACACCATGGATATGTGATGTTTCTCTCAGACTTGGAATGAAGCTGGTTTAACAGGAGGATTCCGTTCTACAGTTGCCTGAAAAAGAGTAAAATGTGGCTTTAAGAGCATGTAAAATATGTCAAATATACTGTAGATTTACTTGGACATTTTAGCCTTTAATTTTAAAATCCTACATCAGAATGGTCCAATATTAACTGTGTGACACCATGGATATGTGATGTCTCACCCAGACTTGGAATGAAGCTGGCTTAACAGGAGGATTCTGTTCTACAGTTGCCTGAAAAAGAGTAAAATATGGCTTTAACAGCCTGAAAAAGATGTCAAATATACTGTAGATTTACTTGGACATTTTAGCCTTTAATTTTAAAAACCTACATCAGAATGGTCCAATATTAACTCTGTGACACCATGGATATGTGATGTCTCACCCAGACTTGGAATGAAGCTGGCTTAACAGGAGGATTCCGTTCTACAGTTGCCTGAAAAAGAGTAAAATATGGCTTTAACAGCCTGAAAAAGATGTCAAATATACTGTAGATTTACTTGGACATTTTAGCCTTTAATTTTAAAATCCTACATCAGAATGGTCCAATATTAACTGTGTGACACCATGGATATGTGATGTATCACCCAGACTTGGAATAAAGCTGGCTTAACAGGAGGATTCTGTTCTACAGTTGCCTGAAAAAGAGTAAAATATGGCTTTAACAGCCTGAAAAAGATGTCAAATATACTGTAGATTTACTTGGACATTTTAGCCTTTAATTTTAAAATCCTACATCAGAATGGTCCGAAATTGCCTGTGTGACACCATGGATATGTGATGTTTCTCTCAGACTTGGAATGAAGCTGGTTTAACAGGAGGATTCCGTTCTACAGTTGCCTGAAAAAGAGTAAAATATGGCTTTAACAGCCTGAAAAAGATGTCAAATATACTGTAGATTTACTTGGACATTTTAGCCTTTAATTTTAAAAACCTACATCAGAATGGTCCAATATTAAGTGTGTGACACCATGGATATGTGATGTCTCACCCAGACTTGGAATAAAGCTGGCTTAACAGGACGATTCTGTTCTACAGTTGCCTGAAAAAGAGTAAAATATGGCTTTAACAGCCTGAAAAAGATGTCAAATATACTGTAGATTTACTTGGACATTTTAGCCTTTAATTTTAAAATCCTACATCAGAATGGTCCGATATTAACTGTGTGACACCATGGATATGTGATGTCTCACCCAGACTTGGAATGAAGCTGGTTTAACAGGAGGATTTTGTTCTACAGTTGCCTGAAAAAGAGTAAAATATGGCTTTAACAGCCTGAAAAAGATGTCAAATATACTGTAGATTTACTTGGACATTTTAGCCTTTAATTTTAAAATCCTACATCAGAATGGTCCGATATTGACTGTGTGACACCATGGATATGTGATGTTTCTCTCAGACTTGGAATGAAGCTGGTTTAACAGGAGGATTCCGTTCTACAGTTGCCTGAAAAAGAGTAAAATATGGCTTTAACAGCCTGTAAAAGATGTCAAATATACTGTAGATTTACTTGGACATTTTAGCCTTTAATTTTAAAATCCTACATCAGAATGGTCCGATATTGCCTGTGTGACACCATGGATATGTGATGTTTCTCTCAGACTTGGAATGAAGCTGGTTTAACAGGAGGATTCCGTTCTACAGTTGCCTGAAAAAGAGTAAAATATGGCTTTAACAGCCTGAAAAAGATGTCAAATATACTGTAGATTTACTTGGACATTTTAGCCTTTAATTTTAAAATCCTACATCAGAATGGTCCGATATTGCCTGTGTGACACCATGGATATGTGATGTTTCTCTCAGACTTGGAATGAAGCTGGTTTAACAGGAGGATTCTGTTCTACAGTTGCCTGAAAAAGAGTAAAATATGGCTTTAACAGCCTGAAAAAGATGTCAAATATACTGTAGATTTACTTGGACATTTTAGCCTTTAATTTTAAAACCTACATCAGAATGGTCCAATATTAACTGTGTGACACCATGGATATGTGATGTTTCTCTCAGACTTGGAATGAAGCTGGTTTAACAGGAGGATTCCGTTCTACAGTTGCCTGAAAAAGAGTAAAATATGGCTTTAACAGCCTGAAAAAGATGTCAAATATACTGTAGATTTACTTGGACATTTTAGCCTTTAATTTTAAAATCCTACATCAGAATGGTCCGATATTGACTGTGTGACACCATGGATATGTGATGTTTCTCTCAGACTTGGAATGAAGCTGGTTTAACAGGAGGATTCCGTTCTACAGTTGCCTGAAAAAGAGTAAAATATGGCTTTAACAGCCTGAAAAAGATGTCAAATATACTGTAGATTTACTTGGACATTTTAGCCTTTAATTTTAAAATCCTACATCAGAATGGTCCGATATTGCCTGTGTGACACCATGGATATGTGATGTTTCTCTCAGACTTGGAATGAAGCTGGTTTAACAGGAGGATTCCGTTCTACAGTTGCCTGAAAAAGAGTAAAATATGGCTTTAACAGCCTGAAAAAGATGTCAAATATACTGTAGATTTACTTGGACATTTTAGCCTTTAATTTTAAAATCCTACATCAGAATGGTCCGATATTGCCTGTGTGACACCATGGATATGTGATGTTTCTCTCAGACTTGGAATGAAGCTGGTTTAACAGGAGGATTCTGTTCTACAGTTGCCTGAAAAAGAGTAAAATATGGCTTTAACAGCCTGAAAAAGATGTCAAATATACTGTAGATTTACTTGGACATTTTAGCCTTTAATTTTAAAACCTACATCAGAATGGTCCAATATTAACTGTGTGACACCATGGATATGTGATGTTTCTCTCAGACTTGGAATGAAGCTGGTTTAACAGGAGGATTCCGTTCTACAGTTGCCTGAAAAAGAGTAAAATATGGCTTTAACAGCCTGAAAAAGATGTCAAATATACTGTAGATTTACTTGGACATTTTAGCCTTTAATTTTAAAATCCTACATCAGAATGGTCCAATATTAACTGTGTGACACCATGGATATGTGATGTCTCACCCAGACTTGGAATGAAGCTGGCTTAACAGGACGATTCTGTTCTACAGTTGCCTGAAAAAGAGTAAAATATGGCTTTAACAGCCTGAAAAAGATGTCAAATATACTGTAGATTTACTTGGACATTTTAGCCTTTAATTTTAAAAACCTACATCAGAATGGTCCAATATTAACTGTGTGACACCATGGATATGTGATGTCTCACCCAGACTTGGAATAAAGCTGGCTTAACAGGACGATTCCGTTCTACAGTTGCCTGAAAAAGAGTAAAATATGGCTTTAACAGCCTGAAAAAGATGTCAAATATACTGTAGATTTACTTGGACATTTTAGCCTTTAATTTTAAAATCCTACATCAGAATGGTCCAATATTAACTGTGTGACACCATGGATATGTGATGTTTCACCCAGACTTGGAATGAAGCTGGCTTAACAGGAGGATTCTGTTCTACAGTTGCCTGAAAAAGAGTAAAATATGGCTTTAACAGCCTGAAAAAGATGTCAAATATACTGTAGATTTACTTGGACATTTTAGCCTTTAATTTTAAAATCCTACATCAGAATGGTCCAATATTACCTGTGTGACACCATGGATATGTGATGTCTCACCCAGACTTGGAATCAAGCTGGCTTAACAGGAGGATTCTGTTCTACAGTTGCCTGAAAAAGAGTAAAATATGGCTTTAACAGCCTGAAAAAGATGTCAAATATACTGTAGATTTACTTGGACATTTTAGCCTTTAATTTTAAAATCCTACATCAGAATGGTTCAATATTACCTGTGTGACACCATGGATATGTGATGTCTCACCCAGACTTGGAATGAAGCTGGTTTAACAGGAGGATTCCGTTCTACAGTTGCCTGAAAAAGAGTAAAATATGGCTTTAACAGCCTGAAAAAGATGTCAAATATACTGTAGATTTACTTGGACATTTTAGCCTTTAATTTTAAAATCCTACATCAGAATGGTCCGATATTACCTGTGTGACACCATGGATATGTGATGTCTCACCCAGACTTGGAATGAAGCTGGTTTAACAGGAGGATTCCGTTCTACAGTTGCCTGAAAAAGAGTAAAATATGGCTTTAACAGCCTGAAAAAGATGTCAAATATACTGTAGATTTACTTGGACATTTTAGCCTTTAATTTTAAAATCCTACATCAGAATGGTCCGATATTGCCTGTGTGACACCATGGATATGTGATGTTTCTCTCAGACTTGGAATGAAGCTGGTTTAACAGGAGGATTCTGTTCTACAGTTGCCTGAAAAAGAGTAAAATATGGCTTTAACAGCCTGAAAAAGATGTCAAATATACTGTAGATTTACTTGGACATTTTAGCCTTTAATTTTAAAAACCTACATCAGAATGGTCCAATATTAACTGTGTGACACCATGGATATGTGATGTTTCTCTCAGACTTGGAATGAAGCTGGTTTAACAGGAGGATTCCGTTCTACAGTTGCCTGAAAAAGAGTAAAATATGGCTTTAACAGCCTGAAAAAGATGTCAAATATACTGTAGATTTACTTGGACATTTTAGCCTTTAATTTTAAAATCCTACATCAGAATGGTCCAATATTAACTGTGTGACACCATGGATATGTGATGTCTCACCCAGACTTGGAATAAAGCTGGCTTAACAGGAGGATTCTGTTCTACAGTTGCCTGAAAAAGAGTAAAATATGGCTTTAACAGCCTGAAAAAGATGTCAAATATACTGTAGATTTACTTGGACATTTTAGCCTTTAATTTTAAAACCTACATCAGAATGGTCCAATATTAACTGTGTGACACCATGGATATGTGATGTCTCACCCAGACTTGGAATGAAGCTGGCTTAACAGGAGGATTCTGTTCTACAGTTGCCTGAAAAAGAGTAAAATATGGCTTTAACAGCCTGTAAAAGATGTCAAATATACTGTAGATTTACTTGGACATTTTAGCCTTTAATTTTAAAATCCTACATCAGAATGGTCCAATATTAACTGTGTGACACCATGGATATGTGATGTTTCACCCAGACTTGGAATGAAGCTGGCTTAACAGGAGGATTCTGTTCTACAGTTGCCTGAAAAAGAGTAAAATATGGCTTTAACAGCCTGAAAAAGATGTCAAATATACTGTAGATTTACTTGGACATTTTAGCCTTTAATTTTAAAATCCTACATCAGAATGGTCCTATATTACCTGTGTGACACCATGGATATGTGATGTCTCACCCAGACTTGGAATGAAGCTGGCTTAACAGGAGGATTCTGTTCTACAGTTGCCTGAAAAAGAGTAAAATATGGCTTTAACAGCCTAAAAAGATGTCAAATATACTGTAGATTTACTTGGACATTTTAGCCTTTAATTTTAAAATCCTACATCAGAATAGTTCAGTATTACCTGTGTGACACCATGGATATGTGATGTCTCACCCAGACTTGGAATGAAGCTGGTTTAACAGGAGGATTCCGTTCTACAGTTGCCTGAATAAGAGTAAAATATGGCTTTAAGACCATGAAAAAGATGTCAAATATACTGTAGATTTACTTGGACATTTTAGCCTTTATTTTAAAATCCTACATCAGAATGGTCCGATATTACCTGTGTGACACCATGGATATGTGATGTCTCACCCTCACTTGGAATGAAGCTGGTTTAACAGGAGGATTCCGTTTTACAGTTGCTGAAAAAGAGTAAAATATGGCTTTAAGAGCCTGAAAATGATTTCAAATATACTGTAGATTTATTTGACATTTTAGCCTTTAATTTTAAAATCCTACATCAGAATGGTCCGATATTAGCTGTGTGACACCATGGATATGTGATGTCTCACAGACTTGGAATGAAGCTGGCTTAACAGGAGGATTCTCTTTTACAGTAGCCTGAAAAAGAGTAAAATATGGCATAAACACCTGACAAATATGTCAAATATACTGTAGATTTACTTGGACATTTTAGCCTTTAATTTTAAAATCCTACATCAGAATGGTCCGATTGTTACCTGTGTGACATACTGGATATGTGATGTCTCACCCAGACTTGGAATGAAGCTGGCTTAACAGGAGGATTCAGTTCTGCATTATCTTGAAAAAGAATAATATATGGCTTTAACAGCCTGAAAAAGATGTCAAATATACTGTAGATTTACTTGGACATTTTAGCCTTTAATTTTAAAATCCTACATAAGAATGGTCCGAAATGACATTTGTGACATATGGATATATGATGTCTCACCCACATTTGGAATGAAGCTGGCTTAACAGGAGTATTTTGTTTTACAGTTGCCTGAAAAAGAGTAAAATATGGCATAAACAGCCTGAAAAAGATGTTGAATATACTTTATATTTACTTGGACATTTTAGCCTTTAATTTTAAAATCCTACATCAGAATGGTCCGATATTGCCTGTGTCACACCATGGATATGTGATGTCTCACCCAGAATTGGAATAAAGCTGGCATACCAAGAGGATTCTGTTTTGCAGTAACCTAAAAAAAGAGAAAAATATGGCTTTAACAGACTGAAAAAGATGTCAAATATACTGTAGATTTACTTGGACATTTTAGCCTTTAATTTTAAAATCCTACATCAGAATGGTTCAATGTTACCTGAGTGACACACTGGATATGTGATGTCTCAACCAGACTTGGAATGAAACTGGCTTGGCAGGAGGATTTTGTTCCACAGTTGCCTGAAAAAGAGTAAAACATGTCTTTAACCCTCTGAACCCGAGAGACTCGCCCACGAGCCTAAAAAGCACCTCTGATTCATAGTTCAATCATTAACCATCCATAACACATAGAAACTCGCCGAGTTTGTGGCTAAAAGCTAACGAGTTAGTGGTTACGGAGGTCTTTTCCAGGTCCTTCTAGCCTCTACAGGTGATTTTCTATCCAGCCTGGAACTTCTGCCTTTTTTGGGTTTCGTTGAGCATTAAATCCATACCTTTACATCCAAGATTTATCCACTTTTTGTCCATAATTCATCGCGTTTTCGCTCAATTCTGCCGCTAGCGCCGTCCGTCCTTTGTGTACGGAAGTCAAGGACTCCATATATGGGGTGCATGCCCATATATGGGAGACAACGTCACCCAAAGTGTATGGAAGGCCAAAAGGCTGTATGGAAGGCCAAACGGTTGTATGGAAGGCCAATAGGAGAACTGTTTTAGACACACAATTGCTTGTGTAGCATTGCTGTGGGTGTAATATCAATAAATATGACATTATTATGTTGATTATTGGCATAAGTAAATGTCATGAGGGCAAAAGCGCCTTGACTTTCTTTGAAAAAATGCATGTATTTTGTCAACTGTATAAGTTATAATGATTATTTCTTCACAATGTGACTCCCAAAAAAAAGAAGTGTTTTAGAGAGTAAAATGGGAAGTGTTTTAGAGAGTAAAATGGCTTAGGTTTTATTGATCTGTGTGTGATATCAATACATATCTGGAAGATTCATGTTCCGTTTGTTTATTTATTTGTCTTTAAGGTCCTACAACCATTTTTAACATGCAGGTGAGCTCACTGCAGCCCAAATATTCTAATAACCCAGTTTGTCCTGAAAAATGATGTTCATATCTTGACTGTAGACAACAGGGTTGGTGTTTTACAAGCTTTTTATAAAATAAATCCAGACGGACAATGAACTGTAAAAATGGCCTTAGGGCTCAGTGGGTTAACAGCCTGAAAAAGATGTCAAATATACTGTAGATTTACTTGGACATTTTAGCCTTTAATTTTAAAATCCTACATTAGAATGGTCCGATATTACCTCTGTGACACCATGCCTATGTTATATCTCACCCAGACTTGGAATGAAGCTGGCTTAACAGGAGGATTTGTTTCTACAATTGCCTGAAAAAGAGTAAAATATAGCATAAACAGCCTGAAAAAGATGTAGAATATACTTTATATTTACTTGGACATTTTAGCCTTTAAGTTTAAAATCCTACATCAGAATGGTCCGATATTAGCTGTGGGACCCCATGGCTATGTGATGTCTCACCGCGACTTGGAATGAAGCTGGCTTAACAGGAGGATTCTGTTTGCAGTAGCCTAAAAAAGAGTAAAATATGGCTTTAACATACTGAAGAAGATGTCAAATATACTGTAGATTTATTTTGTAATTTTAGCCTTTCATTTTAAAATCCTACATCAGAATAGTTCAATGTTACCTGAGTGACACGATGAATATCTGTTGTCTCACCCAGACTTGGAATGAAGCTGGCTTAACAGCAGGATTCTGTTTTACAGTATCCTGAAAAAGATTAAAAGATGTCAAATATATTGAAGGTTTACTATGACTTAGCGTTTAATTTTAAAATCCTACATCAGAATTGTCCAATATTACCTGTGTGACACCAGGGATATGTGATGTCTCACCGTGACTTGGAATGAATCTGGCTTAACAGTAGGATTTTGATCTACAGTTGCCTGAACAAGAGTAAAATATGGCTTTAACGGCCTGAGAAAGATGTCAAATATACTGAAGATTTAGTTGGACATTTTGGCCTTTAATTTTAAAATCCTACATCAGAATTGTCCTATATTACCTGTGTGACACCAGGGATATGCAATGTCTCACCATGACTTGGAATGAAGCTGTCTTAACAGTTGGATTTTTATCTACATTTGCCTGAAAAAGAGTAAAATATGGCTTTAACAGCCTGAAAAAGATGTCAAATATATTGTAGATTTACTATTAGATTTTTATTAGATTTACTTTTAGCCTTTAATTTTATAATCCTACATCAGAATGGTCCGATATTAAGTGTGTGACACGATGGAAATCTGTTGTCTCACCCAGACTTGGAATGAAGCTGGCTTAACAGGAGGATTTTGTTTTACAGTATTGTTACATCCCAATGTCTAGGGGTTGCGAGACGCGACATAACGTGTGCCCCCTTCCCCCCACACACTCTTCCCACTCCCAAACAAGGCTAGGACAAAGAATTGCCAAGTAATAGATTCTATTTATTGCGGAGGTGAGGTCCCAACATAACAAACAAAACCATACTAACGGCAACCTAAACTTTCCTAACCGAAAACAACATATAAAGAAAAGACAAAGCTCTAACCTAGACTCCTACATGAAAAACAGGAGAAAAAGGTAACAAACAAAAGAAAGGACTTCTCACTCCTACCATGTGGCTATTAGCAGCACAAAAGCCAGACTGAACCATTACTTAGACAATCTTAAATCCTCTCCCAGTTATACAGAAGCACATGTTTGGATCTGGCAGAGTGAAGAGAGGAAGAAAGGGGCGGAGTTCTTGTCTGATGGGGCTTTAAAATGGCTCCCTTCCTCCTGGCGACCAATCAGTAGACAGCAATCACCTCTGCCAAATCAATCCAGCGTGTGCACCTGGTCTCCATTATCCATAGTAGACGAACACCTACTAGAACAGAGTGAGAGACATAACACAAAGAAAAATGACCCCAGGGTCATAACACCTCCCCACCCAAGATCAACCATTCTCCCCAAATAAAGTTTGACTCATGACCGAGATAGAGCATCAGCCATAACGTTGTCCAAACCTTTTTGTACTGAATCTCAATATTAAAATCTTGTAATAGCAAGGACCACCGCATGAGTCGCTGGTTGCTATTTTGCATCCGAGTCAGGAACACGAGCGGATTGTGGTCAGAGAAAACAATGGCTGGCACAGGACTAGACCCAAGGTACACCTCAAAATGTTGTAACGCCAACAGCAATGCCAAGGCCTCCTTCTCAATAGTGCTGTAATGCAGTTGGTGTTTCTTGAACTTTCTGGAAGTGTAACCAATAGGGTGATCAATGCCTTGCTCATCCTCCTGCAGGAGCACTGCGCCCGCACCGAGCGCGCTGGCATCTACTTCCAGCTTAAATGGACGAGTAAAGTTTGGGGCTGCGAGCACAGGTGCACTGCAGAGGAGAACCTTGGCAGCTTCGAAAGCCAACTGACACTTCTCTGACCACAGGAAAGAAGTTTTGGGACTCACTAGACTAGTCAACGGAGCGACCACATCTGCAAAGTTTTTGCAGAACGCACGGTAGTACCCAGCCATCCCAAAAACGCCGAAGCTCACGACGCGTTTGAGGAGCTGGGAAATCCAAGATTGCCTGCACTTTAGCAGTAACTGGGCACACATGACCTTGTCCTACTTGCTTACCTAGGTAGGTAACAACAGCCTTCCCAAACTCACATTTGGCCAGATTGAGTGTAAGGGACGCAGCACACAAACGTCCAAATATTTCACCAAGGGTCCTCATGTGATCAGTCCAGGTTGATGAATAAGCTACTATGTCATCCAAATAAACCTCACAATGTTCCACACCACATAGCACCGTATTCATCAACCGCTGGAATGTAGCAGGGGCATTTCTTAAACCAAAAGGCATCACTGTATATTGAAGAAAATGATCCGGAGTGACGAAGGCACTTATTTCAGAGGCACACGGAGTCAGCGGGACCTGCCAGTAGCCTTTTAGTAGATCCAATTTGGTCACATATTTAGCGGACCCTACCCGATCGACACAATCCTCCATACGCGAAGCGAAAAGAATCCGGTTTGGTAACTGCATTGACCTTACGGTAATCATTACAGAAACGCGAAGCCTGGTCAGGCTTTGGGACAAGCAGTGAAGGGGAACTCCAGGGACTACTACTAGGGACAGCAAAACCGTGGTCAAGGAGATATTTTACCTCCTGCTGCATTAAGGCACGTTTTGTTGGATTGATGCGATAGGCATGCTGTTTTATGGGTTGATGACCGCCTACATCAACATCATGACTTAACACATTAGTCTGCATGGGAATGTCCCCAAAAAGGGTCGGATATGCCTTAACGAGCTCACTAACGTCAGATTTAGCAGAATCGGAGAGATGCACCAAGTGTATATCCAAGTCTGACAAAATCTCAGAGTTTCTCAAACGCGCACAGGAAACCGAACAACGCCGGTCATCCAACCCGTCATCACTGGGACTGTATGGGCGCGGAATGGCTGACATTGAAGCCACCGCTGCAACCACAGAGGGCGATTCACCTGAATTTTTACGGTCAACATAGGCTTTTAGCATGTTGATGTGACACACCCGGGTTTTCTTTCTACGATCAGGGTCTGGATTACATAATCTGTATCACCGAGTTTGCGGTCGACCACGTAAGGACCGGAAAACTTTGCGTGAAGAGCAGAACCAACAATGGGTAGCAGAACCAATACGCGCTCCCGGGCTGAAAGGTACGCACCACAGACTTTTTGTCATAAGTAACCTTCATTTTTATTTGGGCACTGGAGAGAGAGTCTCGAGCAACATCACACACATGATGTAGCCTCTCCTAAACGAACTAACGTAGTCCAGAATGTTTGCAACTGGACTAGATTTGTCTGAAAGCCACTTTTCTCTCAGAAGGCATAATGGGCCACGCACAGTGTGACCAAAAACAAGATCAGCTGGACTAAACCCTAAGGATGCTTGTGACGTCTCCCGCACTGCAAACAATAACAGCGGCAACCCCTCATCCCACTCGCGGGTTGACTCAGTACAGTATTTGCACAGCATGCTTTTCAAAGTTTGGTGAAATCTCTCCAAGGCGCCCTGACTTTCCGGATGATACGCGCTGGAGACAACATGTGCCACATTCAACTCTGCCATGACCTGTGCAAAGATTTTGGACATAAAATTGGATCCCTGGTCACTTTGAATTCGTTTAGGAGACCAAAAGTAGAGAAAACTTAACGAGCGCTTTCACAATCACACGGGCTGTTAGTGAACGTAACGGAACAGCTTCGGGATAACGAGTGGCAGAACACATAATCGTGAGGATGTACTGGTTACCGGACTTCGTTTCAGGTAAAGGGCCAACACAGTCAACAATAACATGCTCAAATGGCTCCCCAACAACCGGGATGGGCCTCAATGGAGCAGGAGGGATGACTTGATTTGGTTTACCTGAGACTTGACAAATATGGCACGATCGACAGAACTTCACAGCATCAGATTTAAGTCCAGGCCAGAAGAAATAACGAAGCACACGGTCGTATGTTTTCCTTATTCCCAAGTGGCCGGACATGCTATGATCATGGGCTAAACTCAAGACCTGTGAACGGAAAGGCTGTGGCACTACAATTTGGGACACTGACTCATGCGTAACACCAGAGCTCGGAGACCAGTGCCGCATAAGAACACCATCATCGACAAGGTAGGACACCGGCTTATCACCCTTTAGGTTCTCTGCAAGAGAAAAACAAGAGGTTAAGGTAGCATCAACTCTCTGTGCTCGGATCAGCTGCTCTTTATCTACAGCAAGAGTTAAGATTTTATCGTCAGGCTGAAGCTCTATACAGACAGGTGCATTTTCTGTACCCTCTTGAGGTGGGATTGTTGGATCAGAGCCACACATGAAAGTGTCGCAAAGATCCACCAAGTCACCAAGCTTTCAAGCTTGAGCACGGGTTACAGCGCAAACAGGAAACAGGGACAAGTCCGGCACATCCTGGCCTGGAACACATTCATCCGCAATCGGAAGTTCGATCACCTCGGGCGACGGAAAACATCACCCCCAGCCAAATCATTCCCAAGGATCAAGTCTATACCAGCTATCGGTAATTGAGGGCGCTTTGCGATTCGAAATTTCCTGACACAAATCCAGAGGACAACTGAATGAAGTGCAACGGCGCACGCACTGCACACATTTTAACGCCCCAAGCCAACACATCTGCCCCACAATAGGTCTCAGCCGAGAGGGTAAAACACCGTCTCGAATCAGCGTTTGTTTAGCTCCAGTATCCCGCAGGATAGTGATAGGGACTTGTGTTTCTTCACCCACCAAAGAAACAAACCCATGCGAAATAAATGGCCTAAAAGCCTCGTCAATTTGGTCTTTCTGAGCAGTAACCAGATCTAAATTTTTGCAGGGTGTAATTTGAATGAGCCCTATTGGAGAGGCAGGCTGGGCATTCCTACTGTGCTCCTTCCTGTTAAGAAGACGGCAAGCAGCTATGAGATGTCCTTGCTCATGACAGTAAAAACACTTTCTGGGTTCCGTGGCGGCAGTGGGGTTACGACGATAACTCCTAGGAGAGTTACCCTCACGGTCAACTGGGATTGGCTCCTGACGAACAAAGGGGGAAAAAACACATTTATGAGTTAAGGTGAACTCATCCGCAAGTACAGCAGCAGCAGCAAGGGATGTGACTTTTTGTTCATGTAAATAGATAACAATCCTATCTGGGAGCCGATTCATAAATTCCTCCAACAACACAAGTTCACGCAAATCAATCAAAGTTGCTACCTTGCTGGCTTGACACCACTTATCAAATAGAGCTCCCTTCTCTCTTGCAAACTCCACGTATGTCTGGGTGGCAGTTTTTCCACAACCTCTAAATCTCTGCCCATAAGCCTCAGGCACTAACTCATATGCACGGAGAACAGTAGCCTTAACAATGTCATAATCCAAGCTGTCTTCAATGGACAGAGAGGTACAGACTTCCTGAGCTTTACCAACCAACTTACATTGGAGCAAAAGAGGCCACACACCCCTCGGCCAATTCAGTGCAGCAGCAATACGTTCAAAAGCATTGAAATAGGAGTCTACCTCAGATTCCCTGAATGGGGGAACCAGTGCAATGTGCCTACTCACGTCAAAACTGTCTTGGGGACGCGGAGCGGGTGACGGTGAAGCAGGAAAACCGGCAGACGTAGTGGCAACCCGCTCCATCTCCAGAGCCCTTAACTTCAAATGCATGG
The DNA here is from genome assembly GCA_013375575.1 of Percina caprodes. NCBI lineage: Eukaryota > Metazoa > Chordata > Actinopteri > Perciformes > Percidae > Percina > Percina caprodes. The sequence goes on along the minus strand of JABXJD010003126.1, from coordinate 9,365 downwards.
CCTGCACCTCCAAATCCCGATGCCTCACCTCAGCATCCTTAATTTGTAGCGTCAGTTGCAGCTCTTCCGTCGTTAAGGCTGCCCGCGCCGCAAGGCTTTGAGGTGGAATCACAGGGACTGGGGCAACAACACCAGCGCGGTCACCCCGATCACCCTCAACAGGAGATAACTCCCCAAACAAACCCCGTTCAGACAGCTGTGTACAAAGGAGCTCCTTCAGCTCCTGCTTTTTAAGACTGGATGGCACCCGCAAATCATAAAAGCTCCCCACCAAAATCAGGTCAGCCTTTGTACACCTATCCAATTTATCCACCGACGGACAAGTAGCAAAATCCTCCAACGAAAAATCCATATCAGCCACAACCACAAAAAAACTGCCAACCAGACAAAGAGCCCCAAGAAACAAAAACAAATGGCAGCCAGCACGACACCCGCCACCAAAACAAAAGAACAGACGAGCCCCCAATTTATGTTACGTCCCAATGTCTAGGGGTTGCGAGACGCGACATAACGTGTGCCCCCTTCCCCACACACTCTTCCCACTCCCAAACAAGGCTAGGACAAAGAATTGCCAAGTAATAGATTCTATTTATTGCGGAGGTGAGGTCCCAACATAACAAACAAAACCATACTAACGGCAACCTAAACTTTCCTAACCGAAAACAACATATAAAGAAAAGACAAAGCTCTAACCTAGACTCCTACATGAAAAACAGGAGAAAAAGGTAACAAACAAAAGAAAGGACTTCTCACTCCTACCATGTGGCTATTAGCAGCACAAAAGCCAGACTGAACCATTACTTAGACAATCTTAAATCCTCTCCCAGTTATACAGAAGCACATGTTTGGATCTTGCAGAGTAAAGAGAGGAAGAAAGGGGCGGAGTTCTTGTCTGATGGGGCTTTAAAATGGCTCCCATCCTCCTGGCGACCAATCTGGAGACAGCAATCACCTCTGCCAAGTCAATCCAGCGTGTGCACCTGGTCTCCATTATCCGTAGTAGACGAACACCTACTAGAACAGAGTGAGAGACATAACACAAAGAAAAATGACCCCAGGGTCATAACAGTATCCTGAAAAAGAGTAAAATATGGCTTTAAATGCCTGAAAAAGATGTCAAATATACTGAAGATTTACTTTGACTTAGCCTTTAATTTTAAAATCCTACATCAGAATTGTCCAATATTACCTGTGTGACACCATGGATATGTGATGTCTCACCAGGACTTGGAATGAAGCTGTCTTAACAGTTGGATTTTGATCTACAGTTGCCTGAAAAAGAGTAAAATATGGCTTTAACAGCCTGAAAAAGATGTCAAATATACTGTAGATTTACTTGGACATTTTAGCTTTTAATTTTAAAATCCTACATCAGATTGGTCCGATATTAACTGTGTGACACCATGGATATCTGTTGTCTCACCCAGACTTGGAATGAAGCTGGCTTAACAGGATGATTCTGTTTTACAGCATCCTGAAAAAGATTAAAAGATGTCAAATATATTGAAGATTTACTATGACTTAGCCTTTAATTTTAAAATCCTACATCAGAATGGTCCAATATTACCTGTGTGACACCATGGATATGTGATGTCTCACCAGACTTGGAATGAAGCTGTCTTAACAGTTGGATTTTGATCTACAGTTGCCTGAAAAAGAGTAAAATATGGCTTTAACAGCCTGAAAAAGATGTCAAATATACTGTAGATTTACTTGGACATTTTAGCCTTTAATTTTAAAATCCTACATCAGAATGGTCCGATATTAACTGTGTGACACCATGGATATGTGATGTCTCACCAGACTTGGAATAAAGCTGGCTTAACAGGAGGATTTTGATCTACAGTTGCCTGAAAAAGAGTAAAATATGGCTTTAACAGCCTGAAAAAGATGTCAAATATACTGTAGATTTACTTGACATTTTAGCCTTTAATTTTAAAATCCTACATCAGAATGGTCCGACATTACCTGTGTGACACCATGTATTGTGTTATCTCACCAGACTTGGAATGAAGCTGTCTTAACAGGAGGATTCTGTTTTACAGTTGCCTGAAAAAGAGTAAAATATGGCTTTAACAGCCTGAAAAAGATGTCAAATATACTGTAGATTTACTTGGACATTTTAGCCTTTAATTTTAAAATCCTACATCAGAATGGTCCGATATTAACTGGTGACACCATGGATATGTGATGTCTCACCCAGACTTGGAATGAAGCTGGCTTAACAGGAGGATTTTGTTCTACAGTTGCCTGAAAAAGAGTAAAATATGGCTTTAACAGCCTGAAAAAGATGTCAAATATACTGTAGATTTACTTGGACATTTTAGCCTTTAATTTTAAAATCCTACATCAGAATGGTCCGATATTAACTGTGTGACACCATGGATATGTGATGTTTCTCTCAGACTTGGAATGAAGCTGGTTTAACAGGAGGATTCCGTTCTACAGTTGCCTGAAAAAGAGTAAAATATGGCTTTAACAGCCTGAAAAAGATGTCAAATATACTGTAGATTTACTTGGACATTTTAGCCTTTAATTTTAAAATCCTACATCAGAATGGTCCGATATTGCCTGTGTGACACCATGGATATGTGATGTTTCTCTCAGACTTGGAATGAAGCTGGTTTAACAGGAGGATTCCGTTCTACAGTTGCCTGAAAAAGAGTAAAATATGGCTTTAACAGCCTGAAAAAGATGTCAAATATACTGTAGATTTACTTGGACATTTTAGCCTTTAATTTTAAAAACCTACATCAGAATGGTCCAATATTAACTGTGTGACACCATGGATATGTGATGTTTCTCTCAGACTTGGAATGAAGCTGGTTTAACAGGAGGATTCCGTTCTACAGTTGCCTGAAAAAGAGTAAAATATGGCTTTAACAGCCTGTAAAAGATGTCAAATATACTGTAGATTTACTTGGACATTTTAGCCTTTAATTTTAAAATCCTACATCAGAATGGTCCAATACTGTGTGACACCATGGATATGTGATGTCTCACCCAGACTTGGAATGAAGCTGGCTTAACAGGAGGATTCCGTTCTACAGTTGCCTGAAAAAGAGTAAAATATGGCTTTAACAGCCTGAAAAAGATGTCAAATATACTGTAGATTTACTTGGACATTTTAGCCTTTAATTTTAAAATCCTACATCAGAATGGTCCAATATTAACTGTGTGACACCATGGATATGTGATGTCTCACCCAGACTTGGAATAAAGCTGGCTTAACAGGACAATTCTGTTCTACAGTTGCCTGAAAAAGAGTAAAATATGGCTTTAACAGCCTGAAAAAGATGTCAAATATACTGTAGATTTACTTGGACATTTTAGCCTTTAATTTTAAAATCCTACATCAGAATGGTCCAATATTGACTGTGTGACACCATGGATATGTGATGTATCACCCAGACTTGGAATGAAGCTGGTTTAACAGGAGGATTCCGTTCTACAGTTGCCTGAAAAAGAGTAAAATATGGCTTTAACAGCCTGAAAAAGATGTCAAATATACTGTAGATTTACTTGGACATTTTAGCCTTTAATTTTAAAATCCTACATCAGAATGGTCCGATATTGCCTGTGTGACACCATGGATATGTGATGTTTCTCTCAGACTTGGAATGAAGCTGGTTTAACAGGAGGATTCCGTTCTACAGTTGCCTGAAAAAGAGTAAAATATGGCTTTAACAGCCTGAAAAAGATGTCAAATATACTGTAGATTTACTTGGACATTTTAGCCTTTAATTTTAAAAACCTACATCAGAATGGTCCAATATTGACTGTGTGACACCATGGATATGTGATGTTTCTCTCAGACTTGGAATGAAGCTGGTTTAACAGGAGGATTCCGTTCTACAGTTGCCTGAAAAAGAGTAAAATATGGCTTTAACAGCCTGAAAAAGATGTCAAATATACTGTAGATTTACTTGGACATTTTAGCCTTTAATTTTAAAATCCTACATCAGAATGGTCCGATATTGACTGTGTGACACCATGGATATGTGATGTCTCACCCAGACTTGGAATGAAGCTGGTTTAACAGGAGGATTTTGTTCTACAGTTGCCTGAAAAAGAGTAAAATATGGCTTTAACAGCCTGAAAAAGATGTCAAATATACTGTAGATTTACTTGGACATTTTAGCCTTTAATTTTAAAATCCTACATCAGAATGGTCCGATATTGACTGTGTGACACCATGGATATGTGATGTTTCTCTCAGACTTGGAATGAAGCTGGTTTAACAGGAGGATTCCGTTCTACAGTTGCCTGAAAAAGAGTAAAATATGGCTTTAAGAGCCTGAAAAGATGTCAAATATACTGTAGATTTACTTGGACATTTTAGCCTTTAATTTTAAAATCCTACATCAGAATGGTCCGATATTGCTGTGTGACACCATGGATATGTGATGTTTCTCTCAGACTTGGAATGAAGCTGGTTTAACAGGAGGATTCCGTTCTACAGTTGCCTGAAAAAGAGTAAAATATGGCTTTAACAGCCTGAAAAAGATGTCAAATATACTGTAGATTTACTTGGACATTTTAGCCTTTAATTTTAAAATCCTACATCAGAATGGTCCGATATTGCCTGTGTGACACCATGGATATGTGATGTTTCTCTCAGACTTGGAATGAAGCTGGTTTAACAGGAGGATTCCGTTCTACAGTTGCCTGAAAAAGAGTAAAATATGGCTTTAACAGCCTGAAAAGATGTCAAATATACTGTAGATTTACTTGGACATTTTAGCCTTTAATTTTAAAACCTACATCAGAATGGTCCAATATTGACTGTGTGACACCATGGATATGTGATGTTTCTCTCAGACTTGGAATGAAGCTGGTTTAACAGGAGGATTCCGTTCTACAGTTGCCTGAAAAAGAGTAAAATATGGCTTTAACAGCCTGAAAAAGATGTCAAATATACTGTAGATTTACTTGGACATTTTAGCCTTTAATTTTAAAATCCTACATCAGAATGGTCCGATATTGACTGTGTGACACCATGGATATGTGATGTTTCTCTCAGACTTGGAATGAAGCTGGTTTAACAGGAGGATTCCGTTCTACAGTTGCCTGAAAAAGAGTAAAATATGGCTTTAACAGCCTGAAAAAGATGTCAAATATACTGTAGATTTACTTGGACATTTTAGCCTTTAATTTTAAAATCCTACATCAGAATGGTCCGATATTGCCTGTGTGACACCATGGATATGTGATGTTTCTCTCAGACTTGGAATGAAGCTGGTTTAACAGGAGGATTCCGTTCTACAGTTGCCTGAAAAAGAGTAAAATATGGCTTTAACAGCCTGAAAAAGATGTCAAATATACTGTAGATTTACTTGGACATTTTAGCCTTTAATTTTAAAATCCTACATCAGAATGGTCCGATATTGACTGTGTGACACCATGGATATGTGATGTTTCTCTCAGACTTGGAATGAAGCTGGTTTAACAGGAGGATTCTGTTCTACAGTTGCCTGAAAAAGAGTAAAATATGGCTTTAACAGCCTGAAAAAGATGTCAAATATACTGTAGATTTACTTGGACATTTTAGCCTTTAATTTTAAAACCTACATCAGAATGGTCCAATATTAACTGTGTGACACCATGGATATGTGATGTTTCTCTCAGACTTGGAATGAAGCTGGTTTAACAGGAGGATTCCGTTCTACAGTTGCCTGAAAAAGAGTAAAATATGGCTTTAACAGCCTGAAAAAGATGTCAAATATACTGTAGATTTACTTGGACATTTTAGCCTTTAATTTTAAAATCCTACATCAGAATGGTCCAATATTAACTGTGTGACACCATGGATATGTGATGTCTCTCTCAGACTTGGAATGAAGCTGGTTTAACAGGAGGATTCCGTTCTACAGTTGCCTGAAAAAGAGTAAAATATGGCTTTAACAGCCTGAAAAAGATGTCAAATATACTGTAGATTTACTTGGACATTTTAGCCTTTAATTTTAAAATCCTACATCAGAATGGTCCAATATTACTGTGTGACACCATGGATATGTGATGTTTCACCCAGACTTGGAATGAAGCTGGTTTAACAGGAGGATTCCGTTCTACAGTTGCCTGAAAAAGAGTAAAATATGGCTTTAACAGCCTGTAAAAGATGTCAAATATACTGTAGATTTACTTGGACATTTTAGCCTTTAATTTTAAAATCCTACATCAGAATGGTCCAATATTAACTGTGTGACACCATGGATATGTGATGTTTCTCTCAGACTTGGAATGAAGCTGGTTTAACAGGAGGATTCCGTTCTACAGTTGCCTGAAAAAGAGTAAAATATGGCTTTAACAGCCTGAAAAAGATGTCAAATATACTGTAGATTTACTTGGACATTTTAGCCTTTAATTTTAAAATCCTACATCAGAATGGTCCGATATGCCTGTGTGACACCATGGATATGTGATGTTTCTCTCAGACTTGGAATGAAGCTGGTTTAACAGGAGGATTCCGTTCTACAGTTGCCTGAAAAAGAGTAAAATATGGCTTTAACAGCCTGAAAAAGATGTCAAATATACTGTAGATTTACTTGGACATTTTAGCCTTTAATTTTAAAATCCTACATCAGAATGGTCCGATATTGACTGTGTGACACCATGGATATGTGATGTTTCCCAGACTTGGAATGAAGCTGGTTTAACAGGAGGATTCCGTTCTACAGTTGCCTGAAAAAGAGTAAAATATGGCTTTAACAGCCTGAAAAAGATGTCAAATATACTGTAGATTTACTTGGACATTTTAGCCTTTAATTTTAAAATCCTACATCAGAATGGTCCAGACTTGGAATGCTGTGACACCATGGATATGTGATGTTTCACCCAGACTTGGAATAAAGCTGTGAAGCTGGTTTAACAGGAGGATTCCGTTCTACAGTTGCCTGAAAAAGAGTAAAATATGGCTTTAACAGCCTGAAAAAGATGTCAAATATACTGTAGATTTACTTGGACATTTTAGCCTTTAATTTTAAAATCCTACATCAGAATGGTCCGATATTGACTGTGTGACACCATGGATATGTGATGTCTCACCAGACTTGGAATGAAGCTGGTTTAACAGGAGGATTCCGTTCTACAGTTGCCTGAAAAAGAGTAAAATATGGCTTTAACAGCCTGAAAAAGATGTCAAATATACTGTAGATTTACTTGGACATTTTAGCCTTTAATTTTAAAATCCTACATCAGAATGGTCCGATATTACCTGTGTGACATCATGTATTGTGTTATCTCACCAGACTTGGAATGAAGCTGTTTAACAGGAGGATTCTGTTTCTACAGTTGCCTGAAAAAGAGTAAAATATGGCTTTAACAGCCTGAAAAAGATGTCAAATATACTGTAGATTTACTTGGACATTTTAGCCTTTAATTTTAAAATCCTACATCAGAATGGTCCGATATTGACTGTGTGACACCATGGATATGTGATGTTTCTCTCAGACTTGGAATGAAGCTGGTTTAACAGGAGGATTCCGTTCTACAGTTGCCTGAAAAGAGTAAAATATGGCTTTAACAGCCTGAAAAAGATGTCAAATATACTGTAGATTTACTTGGACATTTTAGCCTTTAATTTTAAAATCCTACATCAGAATGGTCCGATATTGACTGTGTGACACCATGGATATGTGATGTTTCTCTCAGACTTGGAATGAAGCTGGTTTAACAGGAGGATTCCGTTCTACAGTTGCCTGAAAAAGAGTAAAATATGGCTTTAACAGCATGAAAAATATGTCAAATATACTGTAGATTTACTTGGACATTTTAGCCTTTAATTTTAAAATCCTACATCAGAATGGTCCGATATTGACTGTGTGACACCATGGATATGTGATGTTTCTCTCAGACTTGGAATGAAGCTGGTTTAACAGGAGGATTCCGTTCTACAGTTGCCTGAAAAAGAGTAAAATATGGCTTTAACAGCCTGAAAAAGATGTCAAATATACTGTAGATTTACTTGGACATTTTAGCCTTTAATTTTAAAATCCTACATCAGAATGGTCCGATATTGACTGTGTGACACCATGGATATGTGATGTTTCTCTCAGACTTGGAATGAAGCTGGTTTAACAGGAGGATTCCGTTCTACAGTTGCCTGAAAAAGAGTAAAATATGGCTTTAACAGCCTGAAAAAGATTCAAATATACTGTAGATTTACTTGGACATTTTAGCCTTTAATTTTAAAATCCTACATCAGAATGGTCCGATATTAACTGTGTGACACCATGGATATGTGATGTTTCTCTCAGACTTGGAATGAAGCTGGTTTAACAGGAGGATTCCGTTCTACAGTTGCCTGAAAAAGAGTAAAATATGGCTTTAACAGCCTGAAAATATGTCAAATATACTGTAGATTTACTTGGACATTTTAGCCTTTAATTTTAAAATCCTACATCAGAATGGTCCGATATTGAACTGTGTGACACCATGGATATGTGATGTTTCTCTCAGACTTGGAATGAAGCTGGTTTAACAGGAGGATTCCGTTCTACAGTTGCCTGAAAAAGAGTAAAATATGGCTTTAACAGCCTGAAAAAGATGTCAAATATACTGTAGATTTACTTGGACATTTTAGCCTTTAATTTTAAAATCCTACATCACAATGGTCGATATTGCCTGTGTGACACCATGGATATGTGATGTTTCTCTCAGACTTGGAATGAAGCTGGTTTAACAGGAGGATTCTGTTCTACAGTTGCCTGAAAAAGAGTAAAATATGGCTTTAACAGCCTGAAAAAGATGTCAAATATACTGTAGATTTACTTGGACATTTTAGCCTTTAATTTTAAAATCCTACATCAGAATGGTCCGATATTAACTGTGTGACACCATGGATATCTGATGTCTCTCCAGACTTGGAATGAAGCTGGTTTAACAGGAGGATTCCGTTCTACAGTTGCCTGAAAAGAGTAAAATATGGCTTTAACAGCCTGAAAAAGATGTCAAATATACTGTAGATTTACTTGGACATTTTAGCCTTTAATTTTAAAATCCTACATCAGAATGGTCCGATATTGACTGTGTGACACCATGGATATGTGATGTTTCTCTCAGACTTGGAATGAAGCTGGTTTAACAGGAGGATTCCGTTCTACAGTTGCCTGAAAAGAGTAAAATATGGCTTTAAGGCCTGAAAAAGATGTCAAATATACTGTAGATTTACTTGGACATTTTAGCCTTTAATTTTAAAATCCTACATCAGAATGGTCCGATATTGCCTGTGACACCATGGATATGTGATGTTTCTCTCAGACTTGGAATGAAGCTGGTTTAACAGGAGATTCCGTTCTACAGTTGCCTGAAAAAGAGTAAAATATGGCTTTAACAGCCTGAAAAAGATATCAAATATACTGTAGAAT
>JABXJD010001193.1:0-105065 GCA_013375575.1 Percina caprodes | reverse complement strand
TACAAAATAGTGTCAACAAATACATTGCCACAGTTTTTACATTCAATACTGTCTTATAGGCATTCACATAAAAAGAAAAAGTATTTTCCCTTACTGGCAGATACATTTAATGCATCATTGATACATACAATATAGTGAAAGTGTAAAATAGAAAATATTTAAAAAGAAAAAGGAAAGCGTCAAATATGAAAATTAAAAACACCAAATAGAAAATACAAATAGAATTTTTTTTTCTTTAAATAGATTCCATCCTGTAGGTGGTGAGTGCGCTGAAACATTATTATACGTTGTGCCACTTTTCACTAGATCGTACAAGTGACTGCCTGATCCATTTTTCTTGCCTACGACTATTTCACCTTGACTTGTCCATGACATCTGATTATTATTACGGGCACTTCTGAAATTATCATATCGCCTTCTACGAGCACTACTTTCGGATCTTCCTTTGAATTATCCTGTGGTAGAGATAATGTGATTACAGCTTTTTCATGTTCACCCTGTTTTACCATGGCTAGGTATCGCTGTAGAACACTCGAAAACCTTTTGGCTTTTTCATATACGTTAACATCAGACTGTTTCAGAATCCCACCCATCGCCTGATCCAGTTAATTTTGGGCAGACTGTCTCAAAGACCCATTTGGGGGTTGCTGCTGTTGCTGTAACGTGGCTAACTGATGCTGAGGCACTAAAACCATATTCTGAGTGTGCTCCATCTCAACTCTGATTGATAAGACTTGCGGTTAAGCAGCCCCTAGCAGAGGCAGGAGAACCCCCCCCCCCTGTTTGATTGATTGATTTCTCATTTTTAAAATGGTTAACTTCAATTAGTCTGATCTTTTTTCTTCCTCTTTAACAATTTACATTGTTTTTTAGACTTAAAAGGTTAAGAGCTATTTCACACAGAGCATTAATACAGTCTGGACTAGCATTGTTTCCTAGGGATGTATACAACCTGCTGGGGTGGGATCAAACCTGTTCTTAGTCTGAAAATATCAAGTGTCTTGGATTTATTATCTATCAGAAGATAGTCATATGTTGAGCTGGTGGCATTGTTAAAAGCCTCTAAGAAATATTTGTTATTACTGGGGTACATTTGCCACCCCAATAAGTTCATCTGATTTTTGTCTCTAGGATTTTTAAATAAAATAATGTAGTTCATTAAATCATGGATAATAAGCAGAAAATTCTTATTAGTGGGGAGCAGTGTGTCATCACAAAATACCAAAGTATTGTGAAATATCCTCAAAATTGCTGTGGATTACCTGTGGGTGACTGATCTAATCTCTCAATGCTTGAACAGTTGGGTACAAGTTTGTAAAGTCACAGTATCGGATCTTTTCATCATTTGCCACCTTGTGGTACAGTTTCAACACGTTTGTTCGCCCTCCGAATAGGGCCTCTCATGGGTTCATACGACTTGGTTTAACATATGTGCTCATGAATGCTTTGATGCTCAGATGATTGCGGGATTCCAGATGCCACGCACATTCCCACATGACCACAACCTTTAGACCGTGATTTTCACTCACCACAATAACCCTAGTTCTCTTCCTTTGTAGGCGGTTTAATTGCTGCAAGCTGGAGCACCCCACACCTTTTTAAAAGAAAAAGGATAAATAAACCAAATTAAATATCTCAGCTTTATCACAACATCGAGGCATCAAGACATGATGCCAACCCGTTTCAAGTCTTATTGACGATGATAACACCTTGAACTCAAGCTTTGAATCAACTGCAGGTGAGCCAAGGACCAACAAGTGACCAACACAAGTGAATGAGCCACAAAGGAGAGGGTGGAGTTGGGAAATGACACTATTTTTGGCATGTAGTTTAAGTTTTACATGGCAATTCAAAGCTTTTCCTCCTGAACAAGCCTTATTCATCTGAAAAATGTTCTTCCATCCAGCGTGAAATATCCCCTTGGCTTCAGAGAACTAATGTCATTGCATTACATTATCAGTGTAGCAATGAAAGGAGAGGGATACACCCCAAGGAAAGCACATATAATAAACAATATACAAGACTGACACAAGAACAGCTCAAACGGGATGAAAGCTTTCCAATATATTTAACTGTTTCCTGAAATCTTTAGATTAGATTAGATTCAACTTTATTGTCATTACACAGGTACAGGTACAAGGCCTAAGTCCACGTTTAGGTCTAACCAGAAGTGCAATAGTAGCAAGTGCAGGATATACAATGGTTCCATAAGTGCAGGACATGGATATGTACTGAATAAATATAGAGATGAATACTATTATAAACAGAATTTTACAGTCCTATGAATATAACGTATACATTGAACCCAGTGTTGAGTTTTGAAGATCGTGTGAAATCTGTGTGATCGATAGTGAGAGTGGCATGATCAACAAAATGAACACATTCTATAAAAGCAGATTATGTAATATGATCACCAAAACATAATTAATCATACATGCTCAGGGTTTTCCCTGCCATTAAAAGCTTTAGGTGCAGCACCCAAGAGGTTTTGGGCAGCAACATTTTAGTCACAGATATGGTGATAATAACTGTCAAAAGGGACACAACACAAGTACAAAGAGACAAAAACCCACGAAGAGACACAAAATGTACAGGGAAATATTTTTTCTTTTCATAAAAAAACTTTCTCCTCAATGCCTCGCCAAATACACGCACCAAAGTCTTCCACGAATACTGAAACTGTTTTCAGAAAAGGTGAGTAGGTTAGGCAGCATCAACAATGTTAGAGATGGGAAGAACAAAATAATAATAGATGCCAGAGAGTCGGTTTTCTAGCATCCTCGTGGCATTTTCCTCTTATTTAACAACAGTCATAAGACACATGAGGTTATCTTCTTTCCATTTCCTGCAGCTCTTTTTAAAAGAAACAAAGATGCATCAGAGCGATGGGTGAACATTGGGTCAGAATTCGAGTCAGTGGGGTGGCCTCTGGCTCACCCTGTTAAGAGCGTTTGCCCCATGTTTGTTCCATTTTTGTTGGGAGTCGCCCATGCTCAGTACCTAGGTAAGGACTGCTAGCCAGTCAGAAACAGAGTATGAGGGCGTGCCCTGACAGCATCTAGGTAAGGACTACTAGCCAGTCAGAAGCAGAGTATGAGGGCGTGCCCTGACAGTACCTAGGTAAGGACTACTAGCCAGTCAGAAGGAGAGTATGAGGGCATGTCCTGACAGTACCTAGGTAAGGACTACTAGCCAGACAGAAGCAGAGTATGAGGGCGTGCCCTGACAGTACCTAGGTAAGGACTACTAGCCAGTCAGAAGCAGAGTACAAAGGCGTGCCGCGCTAGCAGCTAGCTATCATAACATGTGTTACAAAGTGACGTCACGTTGGCCTCTGAAGTAAAGGCTGGACAACAATAGAGCTGTTTGGAGCAGTTGGTGAACAGTGTTTTCTGTTGGAGAGAGTAAGTCCCTTTGGTGGGGACTTTGGGCTTTTTCACTTTGTAAACCTATAACATGCGCAAAAATAATATCTAAAACAATAAATGAAAGGGAAAATGCAAAAAAAGCATAATATGAGCTCTTTAATGTAATGCCAATGAACCAGAGCATGTTTTTCTCCCATCCCGGAGTGTTATGTGTACAGCGCTTTACTTAATAATTCCGCATAGGCAGGGATATCTAGACCAGAAAGGGGGAAGTCCCAAGCCTCCCACCTGACAAATCATAGCCTGTGTGTCGGTGATTAAGAATTGACTGGCAGTTCTGTGTTTTATCTGTTTTATTATTTAAAGAGGAATACAGAGTTTCAACAGTTGACAAGGTAAATTTGCGACAAACAACCAGAATAGCAGAGAAATATGTATTAAAGGCGTGCCAGAGAAGTCCTTAATAACGTTCTTGTTGAATCTGGTATGTCTCTGGGCTGCACGACAGCAAACATCACTGCATTAGAGCAAATGGAAGCATTTCAAACAATTTCAAAGAACTTGAGCTTATCCAGCTCTGTAGCTGAGGGAGCTGGGGGCTAAAGAAGTTAAGGCCTGGCAGAGAGACTTCACATAGTGGGTTGGACTTGCCAACACTGAGTCAGATCTCAGTCACACAACACTCAATCTAATTAAAGAGATTGAGAATTTTAATTTAAAATTTAAAATAAAACTTTTATGGGAGGTTAATCCTGAATGACTACATATTTTTTATATATATATTATATATTTTTCATATATACAAATGTATGTATGCTGGTTGTATATTTTTATTCTCTACTTGGTGGTAAAGTAAAGGGAATGAGGCTGTAGACACTGAAAGGATGTTCATAGAGCTAGTGGGAGCTATATGAAAAATATGCTTAAGCATATTGTGTGGACACCTTCTTATATAGAAAATATTCGTAGATGCAGTGGCTCCCTTTAAAGTTGCTTGCAGTATTATTCCTAGTGGACAATTTAAAGGCAGACATAAAGGCCGTAATGGTCCCACCATGTCCCAGAAAGCCTGAAGAGTCTGGCCATGTAAAGGACACGATTGGCGTAGTTTTAAAAACCTTTACCATTAGCATGTTTAGCTTTTCCAGACCTTCCTCCACGGTGCCGCAGTGGAGGGTCTGGCTATTCTAATCAGCAGCGACAAAAAAATGTGCTCTGGTTTACTGGCATTCCTTTAAACCAATCACAATTGTCATAAGTACTAAGCAACTTTGTTGTTTAATTGCTAGCGTGTAGCTAAGCTAGCAGTCATTACAAAAATGTAGCTATCTATGACTGTTTGATTGCTAACGTTAGCTCAAAACGCCATTCAGCTGACAGCCTTTGTTGTGTTTGATTGCTAGCTTGTAGCTAAGCTAGGAGTCATTTCAAAAACGCCTTAGCTATCTATGACTGTTTGATTGCTAATGTTAGCTCAAAACGCCATTCAAGTGACAGCCTTTGTTGTGTTTGATGCTAACTTGTAGCAAAGCTAGCAGTCATTTCAAAAACGCTTTAGCTATCTATGATTGTTTGATTGCTAACATTAGCTCAAAACACCATTCAACTGACAGCCTTTGTTGTGTTTGATGCTAACATGTAGCCAGCAGTGAACCAACTTCATTAAGTAGGTTAATGTTTACTGTATTGACATTGCAGAAGTCTCTCGATAACATCTTATATGCTACTTGTCGCAAAGTGACGCATGCACAACTCAAATCTGCACTCGACATGTGTACGTTCAAAAGTTGTTTCAGTCGTGCAACAGAAAACTCTGTGGCTCTGTGTTTGGATGTGTGGATTATCTGGATGCTAATTACAACAAAGGGTCCAGGTCTGTCCTATTCAAATAGCATGTGTGTATCTTAAGCAGCTACAGGAGAGTTACTCATTAGAGGTGTGAGGAGATCCCGTCCCACAATATCTCGTGATACTAAAATGTAGGTAAAAAGTTTTCTTGCAGTATCGGTCAGTGTAGTGCAGAGCAGAAGCAAGTAGATAATAATACATCTGGCTTTGAAGACGAGTCTGGCTTGGACCTCTAAATTAGCAGAGAAGATCCCCTATCCATTCCCCAAACCGCAAATTTACAAACTTTACTTTTAATGATATCAAACAAAATGAAAGGCTCTCCCGTCATCTTAAAATGGGCATGGATCGATACAGTTTATCTGATGTGGCACCTTGTATGGCAGCCTCGGCCACAGAGAATCAATGTGTGTGAATGGTTACTGTAGTATGTAGAAGAGCTTTGAGTAGTCGTTGAGACTAGAACAGTGTTATATAAGAACATTCCATTTCCATTTCACCTTGGTTCTCTAAATGAACAGAAATCTCTCCACCGAGAACGGGAAAAAGAACATGACCATACCTTAGGCTCAGCCGTACAGAGCCCCGGAGGTGACATGGAGGGGAAAATAAATAAATAAAAATAACATGTACTGGGGAATAACACTTTTGCAAGATCTCAAGTTTTATTTGCGAGTAGTTGACTTTAACATGGAGAAAAAAAAAAATAAGATTTTTAATTTTATTTAATTTAAAATTTAATAAAAACGTAACTGGACAAACACATTTGCGAGATCTTGACTTTGACATGGAGGGAAAAAAATATATATATATATATATATATAAAAATAGTTTTATATACATATACATTTTATAAAATATATATATATTTTTTTCCTCTATGAAAATCAAGATCTTGACTTTCATGGGGTAAAAAAATAAATAAAAAATAACAAATCTTGACTTTCAAACTTAAGATCTCAAGTTTACGGTCCCCAGTAGGCTACTTTGTTTTTTCTTCTTTTCTTTTCCTCCATGGAAGTCGAAAGCTCGAGGTTTAGTGTTTGTACATGTTTTTTTCCCCTTCATGTCACCTCCAGGACTCCGTACAGCAGTTTATCATATCAAAAGAAATTGGTCTGTCTCTGTGAACACTTTGATTGTTGAGAATAGTACTTTGATTATGGTTTGCACTTGCAAAGTAAGATTTAAAAAGCAATCATTCATTTTTAGTGATTTTGTATTTTACTTTCATTTTTTTTTTTTTTTTCGAAAAGGAGGAGGAGGAGATTAAAGTAGCTCAGTTACAAGGTGACACACAGCTATAATTACAAGTTAGAAGCCGGCGCTGCAGGTATTGGGTCTGCAGAGGTTAGTTATACAGGAGAGAAGACAAAACCTTTCACAGTGCTTGTTTTGTTCAGTAGCTTAACTGTAACTGAATTTTACATGAAAAAGTAAATTTGCCAAGGTGGGAGGGCCAGCCAAGTAAGCCGGACCCCCCGTCAAGTTACAGCTATAGTACAAGCGACAGTGATGTGGAACATGACATAAGTGCTGAGTTGGCTCTTAATCACCCTGGGGCTAAAAAGGAGGCTCTATGCACAGACTTGGCTCTCCCAACAGAGAGCATGGGAAAAGTCCCAGAGGACACCGCTGGACTTCAGCAGAAAGCCCACACCTTTTACACTTTACTGAATAATTCCCCACAGCAGGTGTAGGTGATGTTATGCTCTAAAGGGTTTACAGCTGGGACCTGGGATATGCAAGTAGGCTACCGCCAGCGGCTCCCGCTCCTCACTTCCTCTTTCTCTCGCTCTCTCTCTCTCTGACTCATGCACACCCACTCTCATCCTATCACTCCACCATAAAACCCTTGTAACTGTCCCACGGCCACTCTACTAGCGACAGATGGTAAACTCCCCAAATAAAAATGTAATCCTTTCCTCACATGGGCCGTAGCCGAGCCGAGATTATCCCATCAGAAACACTACCGCAGGTCAAAGGGGACATCCCTCTTTGTATAGATGTTTGTGTGTGTGTGTGTGTGTGTTTGTGTGTGAATGGCTGCCTGTGCGTTTTGAGTGACAGAGGTGATGAGAGGCAAATCCTTCCCAAATCATACGAGTACTTATTCGTTACGTCATCATTCATGGAATAAAGAGCTCCCATGTATTAGCACGCAGGACCGATTCTCTCACACACACACCCACACACACACACACCAATAACACTAAAAATGTATTCAAGTGATTTATAGTTGTTTTAGTTCCTTGATATTGGCACCTATTTGGCGCCTCCGTATAGCAACCAGAATACAATTATGGCCTTTTTTATAATCACAGGCCTTGTTCCACAAAAGATAGGAGCATGTGCTTTTCACACACACACAGGTTTAACTGGTCTCACATGTGATACGAGGGGAGAGATGAAGTGGAATAACAGCCGCCTCACCCACTCAAATGTTTGTTGTTACATGTTGTCATGTTGTTACATGAATGCAGTGACATTTTTGTTATTACCTGATTCATGTCAGTTGTTTTATATTTGTCTCTTATCTTATATGCTGGTTATCGATAAGATGCATACCTGTCAATGAGCCTTTGATTGATTTGTATGATTTGGGCTTCTTTAATAATGATCATTTATCTGTTCAAAGAGTGATTTACAGTAAATATATATTGTTGGCTTGCTTTACTTAAACTAATAATAATAATAATAATAATAATAATAATAATAATAATAATAATAATAATAATAATTTACTTCAGAGAATTAATGACCTGGGAGAGTTTGATTTCTTGCTGACCTCTGTGTAATCACGCAAGAAGTTGTAGAGCAGAGTTAATTCACCATTTTACCAACTACTGTATAAACTGAGTTTAAATGGGTATAAGTCTTTCATAACTGCATAATGTCTTCTTTATATTACGAGCCTATAAAAGGTAACGGATTAAAGGATGATTCCAGTTTATTACATTGTGGGTGTTGATGATTTTAGCCATCATTGGTTACAGTAGCATTTTACTGTTTTTAGACTTTATTTTTGGTTTTAAGATTATGTTGTGGGCCTTTAATTTTGACAGGATAGCTGAAGTTATGAAAGGGGGGAGAGAGGGGGGAATGACATGCAGCAAAAGGGAGGAAACCTCTTTAAATGGGTGCCCGCTCTACCAACTGAGCTGTTTGGGCGCCCCTTAGACAGATGTTTTAAAGATGAGATATACTTTCATGCAAGTTTTTGTGGGAAAGAGTCCTCACCCTTGAAGCCTTGTTAGGAATAACTTCCCTCTGTGGCGACGAAACACGTAACACGGACTGTCAGACAACCCGATAGGTTAGACTGGGCTAACATAACACTTCTAGTGCCGACTAACTCAGAAAGACATGCTATAAGCAGATAGGAAAAACTTCCTAGCCTAGCATAATTGATGCCACAGTACACAAAACCCATGATGCAACAATCTCTGGTGTTACACTGGTACTTTTGTTGTGAATATGTAACTGTCTAGTCCTTTTTCAGACCGAGGACCACCCAATTACCCAATGATACAATTTAACAGACCACTTTACTGCCAAATTATCCCCTGAAACAATAGGCCTCTTACTTCAATTAAAATTACAGACGTGTTAAATGACAGTTTTTAAATAGCTCAATCATTTGCAACATAAATGGGAGGCATATTTCATTGCTGACGTCCTACAACACAGAAAAAACAGCCTGTTCAAATAATAATATTTGAACACATCTGTGCTCCTCACTATTAGGCTTTGGAGTTGCTTGCAGACAGTTTAAGAAACAATGTTTGGAATTTAATATTAAAATACATGAGTTTTTAACCAAATCTACCAGGGGTTGCTTGTGGACCATTCTTTAAAAAATACTGCTCCAATGAAATACAGTCCCCCATTTTTTCCCCGGTTTTCACTGTGACCGACAGACCCAAAATTGGAATGAAAGAAAGAAAACATTGACCAAACAGAGCCAATAGTCGCTCCAGACAGCCAGAGCCAGCGCTGCTCAGAGCTCAGAGATGTTTTAGAAGCCGTATTTTACGATGCTAAAATGACTGATTATTTACATGGAGTCTGGTGGGTTTAGCAAACGCAATTTCGTGGACTTTTATGTTTTAAAAAATGATCTCAATCTTTAGCAGAAAGGTCGACCTCCTTAGAAATCCTTTCCATAATGTTGTCAGACACTTTTTTATTTTTACCTACGTAATATTGCAAAAATCAGGAATATCCTGTCTAAAAATGATGCAGAAAAACTAGTCCATGCATTTGTTACTTCTAGGCTGGATTACTGCAATTCAGGCTGCTCGAAAAAGTCCATAAAGACTCTTCAGCTGGTCCAGAATGCTGCAGCACGTGTTCTGACAGGAACCAGGAAAAGAGATCACATCTCTCCTGTTTTAGCTTCTCTGCATTGGCTTCCTGTTAAATCCAGAATAGAATTTAAAATCCTTCTTCTCACCTACAAAGCTCTTCATGGTCAGGCACCATCTTATCTTAAAGAGCTCATAGTACCTTACAACCCTACAAGAGTACTGCGCTCCCAGGATTGCAGGGTTACTTGTGGTTCCTAGAGTCTCTAAAAGTAGAACGGGAGCCAGAGTGTTCAGCTATCAGGCTCCTCTCCTGTGGAACCAGGTTCCAGTTTGGGTTTGGGAGGCAGACACCGTCTCCACATTTAAGAGTAGACTTAAGACTTTCCTCTTTGATAAAGCTTATAGTTAGAGCATAGAATTGAATATTGTTAGGGAGTGAGGGGTCGCAGCGTCCGCCTAACCCGGCCCACCTGCCTCTCGTCATAGTTGTCAGATCTATCTATCATATAATCAATAATATAATAAAACTAGAGGGAGGCAGGGCATACAGCCCGATCCGGTTGGGGAGTTCTAGCCTGACCAGGCTCCTCTCTTTACCTTGTCTCTCCTAGTTATGCTGTAATAGTTTTAGACAGCTGGGGGACTTCCTTTGACACACTGGGCTCCTCTCTCCTCTATCTCTATCTTTCCATTTGTGTGCCTCCATGTCCCAGAAATGCTTGTTACTAACCTAGCTCTGGGGAGTCATTCCCTGGAGTCCTTATGTTCTTTTTCGCCCAGCATGTTTCCTTGGATCAGGGAGGCTCCAAAATCATGGTAGCAGCTGTCGCCATGGTCCCGCTACACGTCCTGCGATGCCGTGTTCATCCTGCTACGCTCTGCTGTGCCCTGCTACGTCCTGCTGTGCCTTGTAATGCCGCACAGTGCCCTGCTATGCCATGAACTACTACAAAGAACTACTACAAACTATTATTTTTTGTGACTGTTATTGCCACTCTTCATTCTAACCCCAACCGGCCCGTCAGACACCGCCTACCAAGAGCCTGGGTCTGTCCGAGGTTTCTGCCTAAAAGGAAGTTTTTCCTCGCCACTGTCGCACTGTTGCTTGCTCTGGAGGGAACTACTAAAACTGTTGGGTCCTTGTAAATTCTGGAGTGTGGTCTAGACCTACTCTATCTGTAAAGTGTCTCGAGATAACACTTGAATTGATATTATAAATACAATTTAATTTAATTGAACTTAGAATATTAATCTGCGTCTGTCAGTAGCAAAACGAGCAATTTTATGAACATATATACAAGCTGGACAATTATCCTATTAATTTCCACTGTAGCTTGTTTCTCTGCTGCCGGCTGCAGAGATCTCATTTAATACTGCATCAATGTCAAAGGAAAACATTTCCTCAATAGTTTTTATTGTATCCGATACTCAATGAGCTGTAAACTTAAACTAACAACTGAAATGTAGCTGCTAAGAGCTAAGCTAATAGAGTGAGTTAAGCTAACAAGTTTAGCTAAAACCGTACATCAAGCCATTCTGTCTGTTTCAGCAGTTGTCAGCATGCGGGCCCAGGGATCCAAAACCAAACCCTCACAGGAATCTGTAACTTAATTGCATTTGCAAACAATGGAGAATCTTCTGTTGGTGATGTTTTTACAGTATTACACTCATGTTTTCCCTTTTAAAATGATCACACGACAGTCATATTTTACCGTTTTCCAGCATGCAACAACATCCAAAATGAATTTTTAATGAGGGGTTATCCACCCTTTCTAATCCAAAAATAATCACCTTTCTGTAACAATGTTTGCAACGAGACGCAAAGCATCCCATCCTGACTAATGTCAGATGTCATCATCAACATTTACATCCACATGTCTGACTTCCAGTCCAACTCTCTTTTATAATTGTGCTATCAAAACCATTCGTGTGGTAGTTATGCTCCTTTTGATCTGGTGCCATATAGAAAAGCTATTTGTCTGGTGGTCTGGTCGGAAAGAAAAACACTTTTTACTCCTTTTTTTTTTATATATTTTTTTATTCCAACATTAGGTCACATTAGGACAAGGTCCTGGCATTTCCAAGTCAGTTCATTTTCCAACCACAATGGCTCCACCCTGCGGAGCGGCTAACCACAAAATGCCTCTGTGTTCAATATCATTTGATCCCTGTTGAGTAACACGATTTCCTCCCACACTGTATGTACCCGTTTCTTTTGTCGTAATTTTATTTACATGATTTAAGACCATAGACCATACAAGCATATCAAAGAAAAAAATAAAAGGCATTGAAATTTTGACACAAGACTGAAAATTATGGGTAAAATTGCAGACAAAAATTCATTTATGTGCTATATTTTGTTTACAAACAAACCAATATTAAACCAAATGGAACACATTTGCAGACTCACATTTGTGGTTAGTGTAAAGGCAAAAAAACACTATGGGCAAAGCTGCAATTATTAATATTTTTTATGTTGGCTCATATGACAAACCCATACAACTATGTACTGTACCTCAGCTCATTTTATACACTGGTTTGGTTTTCTGGCCCACACCTTTAATGATGCTTTTTACCGCTCTGATCAGTCTTTTTCAGCGTATAATTCAATTTTATAGCATTTGGAGAAACAAATTGAAGTGGTTTAGAAATAGTATTGAGTAAAACTTGACATATTCCAGTCTGTGATTATCCATCAACATCCATTCCTTTAATTATAGTCTAAATAATTCCTAATTTTTGCTTTTTTAACTCAAGCATTAGGTATCATTTCCTATTAAGTTCATTGACCATAAATTCCCAAAATAACTAACACTAAAGTTAGTATTACGTAGTGTTGAAAACATTAAAAAAAAAGTTAAAAACATCGATTAAAAAGCCTCAATAAAAGTTTTTTTATTGTGATTTTCAATTTTGACGGGACGATAATACAAGGGTTAAGCAAAGTTATAATAACTTGCTGGTTACTTTGATTTCCAAACATATTTGAAACGGGACACAAGCACCAGTCCCCTGGGTAAAAGTCCATAAACGTATTAAAAAGTAATACAGGTGACGGTTTAAAATGTATCGTGCCAAAATAATTCAACCTGGGGTGTTGGAGGAAGCCCTCAGGGAGCTGACCTTTACAAAACCTTATAATGCCAAACTGCTGATTTCCAATGAAAATTCTTTATATCATGGCTTCACTATGCAGTTCCAGTTCCATTTCCATTTCCAGAATAGGACCTTTCTGGCTCCATTCCCACAAAACATCACCACTGCACCTGACGCCCAGAATGCTGAAAATGTGTTAACATGCAGTTTCTTACCTAACCCTGCACATGCTCATGATTCAATCGGAGATTAATGATTCTTGTTCTTCCCTTATAAAATCTGTGAAGCTGCTGAGTACACAAGGTACCAAAGTATCATTAAAACCTGACATATGTCGCTGTCTGTAAAAGCAGGCAATACTCCCATCTTTATGGGGGGGAAATCAATACATTTGTCCTCTCGCTTAACAGTTACAAGGCTTGTGATTAACCAAGTGGCATAATTCTGTCCAGGATACCATAGTGTAAGGGCAGGAAGACAAATATTGTCATTAAAGCAAGACACTACAGCAACTATAACATTGAATGAATACATTTATCACAGTTTCCCACTACTAGGAATAAAAAATATAATTTTATCTATTTTATAAAGTATTTCTGACAATACATGACATGAATAGGCTAGGATTTAACAAGTTGTTGCAAAACAATACATCAATGTTGCCAAGGCACTCTAAAGCTATTTCAAAATGCATTAATAACAATTGTGTGATAGCTCCTTGCCTTTTGTGTCTTATATAAGTATGACACATCGTCTAACCCGATAAGCTCATCCAGCGCAGGCGACTGGGTTGGAAAACTCATGTTTACAAAGTGTGAACGCAGCATTACAGTGCCCAAGGAGCTCGAATCCTCCCAGGAGTGACGTGCCTGTATCACCTCTCCGTATTTGTGTTTCTTATTTATGCAGGTGTTAAGGATGTTCGAGAACACCATGGGTAGGACTGTCGGTGCCGTGTTGCATAAGCAAGGTCAAAAATAAAGAGAAAATAGAGAGCTGAAATGTTTCCTGAGGATGTCCTGGGGTATAGTATTAGTGCCTTTTGTACTTATGACTTTACAACACTGTGCAGAGCTTGAAAAATAACCTAAGCTTCTATAATTACAAAACAAATATAATTTCATTTAATGACCGCTCCCCGGAGAGGTAGTACGCTTAGTTCTGATTAGGTTTTTTTTTTTTTCTTCTTTTTTTAGAACATATGACTAACAGTTTCCTATTACATCCAAACTCATTCATTTTACCAGACATTTGTTCATAGTTTCTTATAAAAAAAAAATACCAAACAAAGTTTGACCTCGGTTTTACTTATTTAAAATTCCAGCAAGCAAAGCTTTGTGTATGTATGTAGTTAATAAGCCTTGCAGACCATACTTCTCTTGAATTCTCTCAGACTAAAACCAAAATGGGGGCAGTATTGTTTCCAAATGTATCTGTATTAGTGGCTCGGAAACAATGTACAAAGTAGTGTGGCCTTGAGGCATAAACGTAGCAAAAGATATTTGTTTTAAAACCAAAACTTAGTAGTGTAGATGTAGCCTGAGTGGAATATTTACGCTCCTTTTAGCTCTCTTTTGGTCTCCACCAACTCCGAAGGCACTATCTGGCTATTTAGCTGCTAAAGGTTCCCAGGAGA
Source organism: Percina caprodes (assembly GCA_013375575.1). Taxonomy (NCBI): domain Eukaryota; kingdom Metazoa; phylum Chordata; class Actinopteri; order Perciformes; family Percidae; genus Percina; species Percina caprodes. Next base: position 90,807 of record JABXJD010001193.1, on the reverse strand, counting down.
CATTGCGAGGCAACAGCTAGCCTTCAGTGCTGTTATTAGCTGTTAGATGCCATTGATAAGTGTGTTCAGCCAGGCTTTTGAGAAAATCCTAACGCAGGTGTTATGTGTGTATTTGTAGCTCATCCATTTTGTGTGTGATGGATCTATCTGTTGTCGTTGAGTAGGAGGCATGGCATTGTCGATCTGTGTGATAGATTCCTTAGATGTTGTGAATTGTTGTCGGTTGCGGGAGGCGAGGAAGGCGGGGACGAAGGCTGCCTGCCCAGCTAAGGGAACTAGCACACAGATCGACAATGCCAAGCCTCCTACTCACCAACTCTGCACCGACAGATCGATCACACACAAAATGGTTGCGCTACAAATACACACAGAGCTGCTGCATTAGGATTTTCACAAAAGCCTGGCTGAACACACTTATCAATAGCAGCTAACAGCTAATAATGGCATTGAAGGCTAGCTGTTGCCTCGCGCTGTCTCCGGGGAATACAGTAGGAGCAGGAAAATGGAAAAGGAAGCTAAAAGTGTGCAGATTGTGTGTGTGAAGTGAAAAGTGGTGTCTGAGTTATTCACGGAGTTGTTTACAAGGGAAGAAGCTTGCAGTAACGTAACTAGGAGAGTGTGGCAGATGTACAACACACGGAAGAGCCTTTTGAGTTTGATGGTCGTCCTTATTTATTCAAACCCGAGAATACAGACGAAGAACTCGGCTCACAAGAGTTGGACAGAACCACACAGAGAGGTTAACAGGCAGAAGAAGCAGCTGCTCCAAGCGTGAGCTACAGCTGGCAGTAACGTTATTACTGTGCAAGTCACATGCCTATTTAGCCCGTTTCCATGGAGTTACAGACAGTGGGGCTCAAAAGTTTGGGCACCCCAGGTAAATATTTGTATTAATGTGCATAAAGAAGCATAAAGAAAAGATAGAAAAATCTCCAAAATGCATCAAATGACAGATTAGACATTCGTATAATATGTCACAAAAAGTTAGATTTTATCTCCATCATTTATACTTTCAAAATAACAGAAAACAAAAAAAATGGCGTCTGCAAATGTTTGGGCACCCTGCAGAGTTTCTAGCATGCACCCCCCCTTTGGAAAGCTGAGTGTTGAGTTATGTTAATCTATTGTTGCAGCTAACGTTGTATTCGGAGGAAAAGAGTTGATGATAGAGATCAATCATCTTTAGCTGTTCTCGACATGTTTATTTTCAGCTGCGGACACATCAGTCTCACTGTCAGACAGCTTCTTAGTGAACTACGGCAAAACAATTGGGACAAACATAATGACGCAAACGCGTCCTCTATAGCTTGCACCATAGCGCTCCCTTGTGGTATAAATATTTACACAATATGGAACAGTACAGCATCATATTACCTAATATACAACTGAGGACATAATGGACATATTTTAACACCCCCACTTGTACTCAGGTTACCATATTCTAAACGAAAACAGAAAAAAACAGAATGAATGTGGATCCGTCATACACATATCAATCTCCAAAAAGTGCATCTGCAAACCTCTTCAGTTTCAACTTGCTTACAGGTTTGGTCATTACATCAGCAATCATATTATCAGTAGAACAATACATCAAAGTCACTCTTCCCTCATTCACAGTAGACCTGATAAAGTGGTACTTTATATGTTCACACCTCCATCTGTTTTTTTTTGGTGAGAGCAATTGTTCCCTGATTGTCCTCGTGTACTATAGTTTGTGTGTACTTGTAGTTATCTATACCTCCCAGTAACTGCTCTAGGTATAGACACTCCTGTATGGTTGAGGACAGTGCCGTATATTCTGCCTCGCATGTGGATAGCGCAACGGTAGGTTGCTTTCTAGTTTTCCACGAGATCAGGGAGCTTTTCTGACTAAGCCTCACACAGTATCCCGTGGTACTGCGTCTGTCACCGGTATCAGCCGCCCAGTCGGCATCACTGTAGGCCTGCATACCTAGCTTCTCACTGTCGTTTCTCCTAAAACTTAACCCTTTCTCTGCGGTGCCTTTGAGATACCTTAGGACGTGCTTCACAGTGACCCACTGCTCCTCTGTAGGCTCAGCAAAATACTGTGATAACCTGCTCACTACAAAACTTAAATCTGGTCTGGTACAAGTAGTCAGGTATATAAGACTTCCTACAGCCTCCCTGTACACTCTGACATCTTCCATCTTTACTGCATCCTCGGTATACTCTAGCTTTTGCTCACAGGGTGTTTCCCTGGTCCTACAGTCTTGCATATTAAAACGCTGCAGTATCTTGTTAGTGGACCTTTCCTGTGACATCTGTATACACCTGATATACTGACTGAAATCAATACCCGGAAAATGTTTGAGTTTACCCAAATCTTTCATTTTAAACTTTTCTGCAAGCATCTCTTTCACATTTTTCAGTCTCTCTGAAAAATGCAGTGGCTTAATGCCATGTTCACATTGTATAGTTGGTCAGCAGACCATCATGGTGGTTGCATCTAAAGAAAGTCCAAAGTTAACAATGATATCAGCAATTCTGCTTATTTGAGAGGTGCTAAATACTGTACTGTTAGTTTGCATCTTTATGCGTATCACAACACAGGTAGCAAATGTAGGCTAGCAGTGGAGTAACCATCTTGGAAAAATGTGTGAATGCACGCAAGTCCAAATCATTGGAGGGTTTTCCTGTTCTTCCTATTGTGACGACATTGTGTGAAGTATCATTGTCAGAGTTTTCTTAAAAAAGGGTTCATCACTACGAGTGACGCCTTTCACCTCACATGTAGTTATTTGACCCATTATCAATATAAAAAATATTGATAACTGCCGCTTTAAGCTAAATGTTATGCTACCATCCCATTTCTTTTAGCATTTAAAAAGAAGAACACATTCAGCCCTGTCTCTATAGTAACTGAAGTATATGTGGAAACGGAGTAGTGATGAGGGAAATAGGTTAAAGGCAGTTTATGTATGACGGTTTGTCATCAACATTTGGCAGACTGGAAGTTGTATCAGTTTTCACCACTCACTGATCTGCCCACTCATCTGATATAACTGAGGCCGGCTACACAGATGGATGCGTAACGGGAGCGTGTCAGCTGCATGGCGTGTCCGTTTTTTATTTTGGCTCCCATGGTAACAGGTTAGAGCTTACACAATGCCTGCGTGACACACACGTCTCACGCCCGGCTCGAGCTGCGCTGAAAACGCGTGCATGCTAGAAATAGAACCAATGCTTATTTCTCACACCAGCGTGTTGGAAGCATTTCCAGGCCAAATAGAATAATAATAATAATAATAGTAATAATAATAATAATAATAGTAATAATAATGTATACTTTATTAGTCCCGCAAGGAGAAATTACAATTTACTCTCTGTTGTTATTACACACACTACACCCAGGCCTGAACTACACACACATGCTCAGTACCTATACATGCACTAATGGAGAGATGTCAGAGTGAGTGAATAGATGTGCATATGTCATTTTGACACAAATACATTTTAATAAATGACATGTTGATGTTTGAAAGTCTCTAGGTTTTGACCTTAATGACATAAATTAACAATTGATTTTCAAATATTTCACCTGTCACACAGAACTAAATATTCTGTAACCTATTTTGTCGTCAATACTGCCAACGTTGTCTTGCTATAATCAAGTCAGTAGCCTACATATTATGAGTTTGAATCTGTGGGCGCTATATCCCGAGATAGCCCTCCCTGTACGTCACCTAGCAGCAGCGCCGCGTCAGACAGGTTTCTGGTGTGTAGGACATAGAAAAATCTACGCAGCTGACACGAAACACTGCCAGCATGTGTGTGAGGTAACAGCATGCCCTTGTGGTGCCCTCGCAGTATTATCATGCAGTAGAATGTACTGAGCTGGTGTCAGTTTGCACTAATGAAAAAGCGATGATGTACAGCTCAGGCTGGCTGTTTAATGCTGCTCTCCTGTCTCTGTCTAAATGGGCTGTGTCACAACTCAATGAAGCAAACTACGGCAGCCTATAAAACACTTCTGAGAAACGCATTTTCTGTCCTGTCCAAGGTGCTGTGAGATGCTCAGGATGAAAAGCAACTGCACAACTTTGACCTCTTTATGTTATGACCAACTCCATATACTCCAAAGCATCAACAGTAGATGGTTTTCTCTCTCTGTGTTAAAGTGTCCTTGAGGAGGACATGAAATTAACTTTTTTTCTGGTTGGATTAATGTTCAAAAAATAACTATATACTTATGTTTATGTATCAATGCATTCATTAAAAAAAAAAAACATATGTATATATATGATATCCTAGAAAATTACCACAACATATGACGTTTAAACCTTGTGCTGTCTTTTTAAACACTTTTTTCAATGTTTGTCACTTTTTTGACGTTTAAGACTTTGTAACACTAACTTATTAACTTTACTTTTACAGTTATTTTGGGAATTTATGGTCAATAAACCTCATTTATAGGAAATTATACCTAATGTTTGAGTTGGAAAAGCAGAAATTAGGAATTATTTAGACTAAAATTAAAGGAATGGATGTTGATGGATAATCACAGACTGGAATATGTCAACTTTTACTCAATACTATTTTGAAACCACTTGCTATAGAAATGCTATAAAATTGAATAACACACCCCAAAATGAATGAAAGTAGAGATCTGTACTTGCAAAAGAGGTGACGTTGTTTCAGTGTCTGTTGCAGTTACTTTAGCCAACAAAAGATGACTGTCCTGCGTACAGTTAAAGGACAAGTCCAGCTGATTTTTACATGAATCTTGATCGCTAGAAGTCACAGAGTACTGTCGATAGGAAAAAAAAATGACCAAAATTGGTGCTAGCAAACTGGAGTTGCTGCAGCTAATGGCCAGATCTCCCAGTTAGCTAGAACGGCAGTTGTGGGGGCATGTTCTAAAGAGAGCCTTTGTGCCTCTTAACCCTCATGTTGTCCTTGGGTCAAATTTGACCCGTTTTCAGTTTCAGTTTTTTTTTAATCACAAAAAATGCGCCTTCGAAATAAGCGCTAAAAATGTCAACATTAGACATATCAAATAACTTTGGAAAAAAACATCAAAATAGCACCCACAACATTGAAAAAGTGACAAAATATACTTTTTTTCATGGTTGATGGGAAGACAACACAAGGGACTCGACGAAGAAGAAGTTTGTACTGTCACCTTCCTCTTTTTCCATCGGTCGCCTCACCAAAAGGCGACAAGAGTCGACAAAAAACGTTTATTACCCCTTCAAAAATAGGTAAGCGAGCACTGTAGTGGTAGAGCGGGAACGGACATCTGAAGCTTTGCTAGTTAAAGATCCCATGGCATGAAAATTTAAATCAATTTATGAGGTATTTTTTAACATTAATATGAGTTCCCCCAGTCTGCCCGTGGTCCCCCAGTTAGAAATGGTGATGACCTCCTCCCTACATGGATCTCTGCACTCTCACACAGTGGCAATCATTGTGGTGCATACAGTACGTGGCATACATTTGAATTACAGTGGATTACTTTTCATAGCTATGTACCAATGGCTCATGACAACAGCCTGCCCACTTAGCAGGGACAATTACATGTGCTGTGTCAGTTTGCAGGTTTTCCACATGTATTACTTTACTTCAGCAGAGCTTTCTGTGAGGTGGGGTTCATCTCTAAAAAAGATGGAGAAATGGACTGGAACTAAACTGATGTTTACCCATGAGGAATTGCCTCTATAGCTTGTTTGGTGGTACATTTGCATTCCCTATGTCTGCTTCTGTCTTTGTCTAGCACTCTGTTTGTCCAGGGAGACACACACACACACACACACACACACACACACACACACACACACACACACACACACTACCTCACTACATGTCTCCCCCATCTGTTTGTGTTTCAGTGTTGCTTGTCTGTCTGCGTGTACTCCGTGTGAACATGCTACTGCTCGTACTTTCAGACATGATGTTCGTGTCCGCGGCTGCGACTGAACACCACTGTTGCATTGCATTTGGTGCTGCAGCGTCCCTGATGATGACTCAGGTCTAAATGCTCCAGTCAGTTCAGTAGTGGCTGTGGGTGAGAGGACGACTGGCTGCTCAAAATCATCGTTTTGGCACTCTGGATTTTCTTTTGGAGCTGGCGAAAACCTCATTTATGAAGGAAAAAACCCTGGTGTTATTACACAAGACAGAGGAAAAAATGTGTGTGTGTGTGTGTGTGTGTGTGTGTGTGTGTGTGTGTTGGGGGGGTTATAAGCTGCAAATCATCGCTGAGGGTGAAAACCTTGTACCTCCAAAACCATTGCTTTTATTGAGCTATTTCTCTCAGATGAAGTCAGGCAAAAATCATCTTGTCATTGTTTAAATATCTGTAAAACCCAAAGACAGACATAATGGCTGAAGACTATCCACCCCCCCACCCCCCACCCCGAAAAACGCCCACATAAGTCTTTTATGTTCAACCTGACGTTACAACTTATATTTATGTCTATAGTGACGTCGCCCTCTAGTGGCCATAGTAGTTGTGACAGGACCAAAGCAGGGAGTAAGGTGACAAAGTATTAGAGCGCCAAATTTTCACATAAGAATGTAGGATTGGGTGGTAGATAGGTCGAAAAAACACAGGACTTTTACCCAGGAGGCTACTGATTTGAGTCCAATTTGAAAACAAAAGTAAATAATGAGCTAACGACGCAAGAAAATGGAGAAAATGGAGCTACGTCAATCATTTAGATTTTAGTCCCAAACCATGATCGTTTTCTAAACTTAACTCATTGGTGTTGGTGCCTAAACATAACCAAAATGCAACCGATTCCCAACATTAACGCGTTTCAACTGCAACGGTTAACGTCACGGTTTAGATATAAGTTTGCCAGGGGCGTTAATTGAAGAAATTCTTATGAGGGTCGTATTAGAGGGTAGGAATAAGCGATTAATATTGTTGTATTGTGTCGGACAGATATCACCTACCAAGATCTAGGGTCTGTCCCAGGTTTCTTCCTAAAAGGAGTTTTTCCTCGCGACTGTCTGGAGGGAACTACTAGAACTGTTGGGTCCTTGTAAATTATAGAGTGTGGTCTAGACCTACTATCTGTAAAGTGTCTCAAGATAACTTGTTATGAATTGATGCTACAAATAATATTGACTTGAATTGGTTTGGTGCAGAGATTTTTAATAGAGGGTCAGGGACCTGTAGGGGTCCTCAGATTTAGTACATGGGGGGAGGCAGCCAAATCATCTAAAAAAAAAGTTTTTTATTTTTAAAAAAGCAATTATTTAATAAAGTAAAAGCTTTCACACAATCCCCAGTAAGAGAGAGTCAGTGTTTCTTTCTAATTCATTAACTTTATCTGTTATCAGACAAATAAAACACTCATAAAGATAATCTGCAAATTGCCAAAAAACGGCCCGATAATTGGTTCATCCCTAATAGCAGGGATTTTCAACAACAGGGGGTCCGGGACCCCTAGGGGGTCTTCAAATTATTGTTTTTTCAAAACTTAAAAATTCTTAAAGCACCCGTATTACTGTCTGCAGGTTCATTTCAGGTTCATAATTGTGTATTGAGGTTGTAGCCTGTGTGTTTAGGTCTCTGTTTTAGTTACAGAGTGAGACCTTCAACTGGGGGTGGCAGTAGCTCAGCCCATAGGGAGTTGGATTGGGAACCAGAGAGTTGCTGGTTCAAGTCCCTGTTTGGACCAAAGTACGGAGTCTGGACTAGTAGCTGGAGAAGTGCCAGTTCACCTCCTTGACAAGGCACTGAACCCCCCCCCCACACACAAACTCTGACATCTCTCCATTTCCTTTCACATATAATACATTTCTAAAATCATGTGAACAATTTTTATATGCCATTTTAATAGCCTAGTATTCCATGCAAAAGAGGTATGTATACAGGCTTTAGGCCACCCTACTTGTTATTATAGGCCCAGTTTATTAAGCAACTTCATTTTGTACAACATTTGTGGTATGAGGGCTCTACTCAGTCCCTCTTTCAATTTAGGGGTCCCTGGCCTAAAACCCATTGAAGACCCCTGGTTTGGAGGACCTGTTGAAAGAGTGAATAGCAGTGATTTATGAAAAAAAATTAAATGATGTACAATGGCAATACAAGATTTCTACAAGCAACGGCACATGGCTGAGCCATTGATTTGCTGATCTCTGATCCGCATTCAGCCAATCGCTGCCCACTGTCCAGTCGGCAGCGTAATGCAGGCGGATGCAGAGCAGCGCCAACACATCCCCGTCCTTTCATTACTGAACGGCTGCCAGTGACGTCGTCTGGTCCTCATCTTAATCAGCCATCATCTCCCGCTGATAACACACTCTAGAAACCATCACCATGGGAACTGTTGCATGTTATGGGTGGTTGTCTAGGAAACCTGGCTGAATATATGGTCCTTCTAGGCCTGACTCACTTGTTTGGCGCCGTGTTCCTGCGATGTGAAAATAGCCGCGCGCTCGCAGAGATGGAGGAAGAGGATCTGAAAGGGCAAACTGTGTACTCATGGTGATTATTCCCGACAACAGCTTTGTTTTTAAGCTTGTTCTACCAAGTTCATTTACCCCCCCGCACCGCTGGTATCCAGATGTAACAGTGGGGCCAGAAAGTGGACTTTCCTTTACATGATTGTATATCACATGGGACTCAGCCCAGAAGGTCCTGCAAGGAGCTTTACAGTGTGTATGCGAGAATAAGTCTGGCACTATGAATCACATTTTAATTGAACTTTATAATGAGTTTATTATGAGTCATATTTCTTTTCTTAATTGCTATTTGGTTGTACACACTCTCTTTCTTTCTTCTCAGGGTATGCAGTGAAACCTGGTACAACATTTTAACTTTTTTGTGAATATTTCATTCTTATTTCTTTGTATTTTTGATATGTACATAAGAAATCTTTTCTCGGGGGGAATTGTAGGGCCTCTGTAAATTGTAGAGTGTGGTCTAGACCTACTCTATCTGTAAAGTGTCCTGAGATAACTCTTTGGATTTGACACTATAAATAAAATTTAATTGGATGAAATAAAGTAATGTTCCTTTAACTTGGCTTTGTACCCGGGTGAGTTAATGATTTCTCCTCTGGGTATACATGTATTTTTAGCATGCATCCTAATTAATCCCAGTTAACATATGCATTGGAAATGACTCCCTCACATCGGGGCTAATGACTTTGATCATTAACTGGATTGTATTAAAGTCCACGTGTTTTACTTCGAGGATTCTAATTCTCAGCATCTTTTCTCTCAACTCATAGCCAACAAACCCCTTATCAACTTACTTATTATTAACTTCATGATTATTTTATCTAGCCAGTAGGGCAGCACAATATATTGTTTTTTAATCGTCATTGCTAAAGGCCGCGAAAAATCGCGATCACTGATTTCTTTTGTTAGTTGAAAGAATAAAAAAGAAATATTAGTAGAAAACTGCACTTTAAAATGTAACTGTCACTTTGTTTTTAATGGAGCCTTTTATATTTAATATACAACAAGCAGTTTGTTGTATTGGAATATCGCAATGTCACAAGTAAAATATCGGTATTGCGATATTCAGCAACATTATCACATATTTTCCCATTTAGTAGCTGTTTTGGAGCTTTGTAACTTTTGTAATTTAATATAGCAGATGGAATTCCAAAGAAGGTTATCTGAAACCTTTTAAGATGTTTTTTCAAAAGTTAAGTCTTTATATGGAACTTGAAGATTGGATTTTAAGCCATGTGATGAGAAGTGCTTGGAAAAAATTGAACTTTAAACAATACCATGACAAATAGGCACAGTCCACCTGCTAATGAAGCGCATGTGATAATACTAATACCATAACTGAAGTCTCTTTTATATAGACCTCAGTTGTCCCCTAATACTGTATCTGAAGTCTCTTTTATATAGGCCTTAGTGGTCCCCTAATACTGTATCTGAAGTCTCTTTTATATAGACCTTAGTGGTCCCCTAATACTGTATCTGAAGTCTCTTTTATATAGACCTTAGTGGTCCCCTAATACTGTATCTGAAGTCTCTTTTATATAGACCTTAGAGGTCCCCTAATACTGTATCTGAAGTCTCTTTTATATAGACCTTAGTGGTCCCCTAATACTGTATCTGAAGTATCTTTCATATAGACCTAAGTGGTCTCCTAATACTATATCTGAAGTCTCTTTTATATAGACCTCAGTGGTCCCCTAATACTGTATCTGAAGTCTCTTTTATATAGACCTTAGTGGTCCTCTAATACTGTATCTGAAGTCTCTTTTATATAGGCCTTAGTGGTCTCCTAATACTGTATCTGAAGTCTCTTTTATATAGACCTTAGTGGTCTCCTAAAACTGTATCTGAAGTCTCTTTCCCAAAAAAGGAGCAAGATTCCAGATTGGCCCATCTGAGCTTTCATTTCCTCAAAGGGGGAGCGGGATACCCACGGCACCACTTCTACCCACGGCACCACTTCTACCCACTGGGTAGGCATAGGCAGGCTGGGGGAACGCACATTAATGTTAAAAAAAACTAAAGTAAAATTTTCAGGCCATGGGACCTTAAAAAAATTTAAAAATAAAACTGGAGCCCATGAACTTGAAACTTGAAGGTGACAAGAAGGGAGGAAAATAACACAAAAGACTTATGATTTTCTTCTGCGGGGCCTATTACAAACCACAAAACTGATAAAAAGTAAAACATTATCCACCCATGTACTGGGTTATGCTTTTATTGGGAGTGTTTGCCCTGACACGGGAGCTGTTCTCCAGCCCCCCAACTGATTCCGGTGCCACAGCAACAGCTCGAAGTAGATAATACTCCAACACCTTTCCATATTAAACATTGTCTTCTGCTGAACTTTAAAGTTCAATAGTCTACCTGATGGTGTAAAACACGCATTAAGTACTCATTTTTAACCACATACATTCATAATTAGGTGCCAAAAGATGTGTTTTAGTGTCAGTAACGTCGTTTTTGTGCTGGTTACTGACCTTTTGGAGAGTTTGGAAGACTGCAAAACCCCTGCTGCTGGCCTGTTTGTAGCGTCTAAATACCCAAGATAAAATAGTTCCCAATACTTTTGTTGTTTTCTGTCAAAGCACTTTGTAAACTATTGTAACATCCCTCAAAAGAAGACGGTGAGATGTTAGCTAGCTAGTTTTTGCACTTTATTGGAGTATAAGATTAGTTTTTGGGGCTTTTCCCCATATTCTAGTGGCAGTGGATAGACATGAAAGGGGGAGAGAGATGGGGGATGACACACAGCAAAGGACCGCAGGTGGTATTTGAACCTGTGCCGCTGCAGGACTCAGCCTACAAGGGGCTCACGCTCTTACTTGGGGAGCTAGAGCCCGCCCCGTACTCTTTATTTCTACTGTGGACAGTAGACAACGGCAAAAAATTAGCCACACGCTAGCCTCCCGTCCCAACACTTCCTGCAGAAATAACAACAACAGCCCCCTCTTAGCTCTTAGCCAACTACAGGTGTGTTATCTCCCACAGCTCACTCTCATTGGTAGCTGACTTGCCGACTGGCTTCACAACACCTAAGCTGACAACATGTTAGCTTCACTTACCTCAGGAAATCTCAGTGTTTCACTCAACATCACTGATCTAGACTGGACTAATGTCTTTCAACAGTGACCCTCTTAACATTTAAAGATTAAAATGAGCCGTTAAACACAGTATGTTATAATATTGTTATCAAAGGTGCTACACAAAGCAGAAGGCGGGGAGGAAGTAGCTCAGTCCGTAGAGAGTTGGGCTGGGAACCGGAGGGTTGCCGGTACAATTCCACATACGGACCAAAGTATGGCGGTGGACTGGTAGCTGGGGAGGTGCTAGTTCACCTCCTGGTTGGCTCTACCAAGATGCTCTCTAGCAAGGCACTGAATCCCCAACTGCTCGGGGTGCCTTTCCATGGGCAGCCCCCCCACTCTAACATCTCTCCATTAGTGCATGTAGTTATATGTGTGTAATTCAGGCCTGAGTGTAAATTGTAATTTCCCCTTGTGGGACAAATAAAGATTAAATTAAGTTTAACATACATCATTTTTGATATGGTATGCTTTCATTGTCCCTCAACTTTGCTCAACAAGGTGGGATTTGTGCAACAAATGAAAACAGGTTAGAAAAGCTAGCTATCACCTGACACCTAGAGTGTAACTTGAGCTCAGCCTGGACCTGCTGCATTCTGCTAACGTGCACGCCGTTGAAAATATCAAACGAGTGCAGGATGTCTAATGACTCCTCATGGGTCATGGATTGTGTAAAGCTGCCATCTAGTGTAAATCAACAATACACAGCTAAACAAAAGAGCCAGTGACAGTTTGCACCTGTTTGCACCAGTTTTGCGCCTGTTATCCAAAATTAGTGAAATAACTTTGATGAAAACAAGGAAGAAGGACTCATTTGACTGACCTGTAATGCTGCCTCATGTGCCCTTTTTTACTTTTAACGTTCAGGAAAACTGTTACAACTTCCTTAACATTTAGGCCTGATGGCTCAGGAAATAAAAAGTCAAATTTGACTCCATTATAGCTATAGTCTATACAAGTTAATACTCAGGATAAGTTGTTTAAGTGAGTGTTTCATGGTTTCAGTGGGGGAATTTAAACTCCTCCTATACACAGTGAAGTATGAGTTAAAGGTACAGTACTTGCACTTCCCTTCACTGTTTCAATTCCATGCTACTTTACTCTTACATCATTTCAGAATGAGATATTTTGCATCAGATCTGACAGTAGGGCTGGGCAATATATCAATATGAATTGATATCATATGAGACTAGATATCGTTTATATAGTTATTTTGAACTAACCAGACTGTTCTTAATGTTCTGTTATTTGCTTACATAGTTATTATATTCACATTACTGATGAGTATCTATCACAAATTGCACTGTCTGAGCGCCTTTGCTGCATGTCATTGCCGCTATCTCTGCCCTTTCAGCTGTCTTTCATAAATAAAAAGCCCAAGAATTAATCATTGTGAAAATATTTTGTAAAAGCACCAATTGTCAACCCTACAATATTATAAAAATAACATATTTGATTTCCTCCATATTGCCCAACCCTATGTGACAGCTTTATTGAATTAAAAATAACTTTTCAGATCTGAATTTTACATCCAAAACGTATGATGAGTTAGTTAGATAGTTTTTATTTAAATGACTGTTTTGACCGACTGTTTTGGCCCAGAACCACTTGACTAAACGACCTAACTGTATATATATTACATCATCTAGCTCCCCCACTTAAATGCCTTTTTCAAATTCACATATCCATATCAACAATGTAACTTTATGCAATATCAGGAACAGTGGCCAGGTTTTCTGCAGAATAAAACCAAAGTACTTTTGATACTGTAAGTATATTTTGGTGGTAATACTTTTCGGTAGGATTTTGAATGCAGGACTTTAACTTACAATGGCCTATTTTTACATCATTGTATTAGCAGTTTTACTTAAGTAGGTGATGTAATTCTACAGTTGAAATACCATTCAGTGAATTCAATATTGATTGATTTGATTCATTAAAAGTCTTTGGGTGAATTGTATGGCAAGCCATTTGAATTGAATTATTTAACTCAATAATTGAATTATTTTGAGATTAAAAATTTCTAGTTTTTATGTTAAAACGGCTGCCATATCCCTTAGCTATACAACCTCAAAAGAAAACCAAAACCCCAATAAACCAGCAAGGTTGACAAAACTGCAGTGGTATTATTTGGCAGCTAAATTACATTATCAATATCAATATAATTGTCATATTCTATTTTACACTTGTACAGTGAGGAAAATAAGTATTTGAACACCCTGCTATTTTACAAGTTCTCCCACTTAGAAATCATGGAGGGGTCTGAAATTGTCATCGTAGGTGCATGTCCACTGTGAGAGACATAATCCAAAAAAAAATAAATTCAGAAGTCACAATGTATGATTTTTTAACAATTTATTAGTATGATACAGCTGCAAATAAGTATTTGAACACCTGAGAAAATCAATGTTAATATTTGGTACAGTAGCCTTTGTTTGCAGTTCCAGAGGTCAAACGTTTCCTGTAGTTTTTCACCAGGTTTGCACACACTGCAGAAGGGATTTTGGCCCACTCCTCCACACAGATCTTCTCTAGATTAGTCAGGTTTCTGGGCTGTCGCTGAGAAACACAGAGTTTGAGCTCCCACCAAAGATTCTCTATTGGGTTTAGGTCTGGAGACTGGCTAGGCCACGCCAGAACCTTGATATGCTTCTTACAGAGCCACTCCTTGGTTATCCTGGCTGTGTGCTTCGGGTCATTGTCATGTTGGAAGACCCAGCCTCGACCCTTCTTCAATGCTCTAACTGAGGGAAGGAGGTTGTTCCCCAGAATCTCGCAATACATGGCCCCGGTCCTCCTCTCCTTAATACAGTGCAGTTGCCCTGTCCCATGTGCAGAAAAACACCCCCAAAGCATGATGATACCACCCCCATGCTTCACAGTAGAGATGGTGTTCTTGGGATGGTACTCATCATTCTTCTTCCTCCAAACACGGTTAGTGGAATTATGACCAAAAAGTTCTATTTTGGTCTCATCTGACCACATGACTTTCTCCCATGACTCCTCTGGATCATCCAAATGGTCATTGGCAAACTTAAGACGGGCCTTGACATGTGCTGCTTTAAGCAAGGGAACCTTCCGTGCCATGCATGATTTTAAACCATGACGTCTTAGTGTATTACCAACAGTAACCTTGGAAACGGTGGTCCCAGCTCTTTTCAGGTCATTGACCAGCTCCTCCCGTGTAGTTCTGGGCTGATTTCTCACCTTTCTTAGGGTCATTGAGACCCCACGAGGTGAGATCTTGCATGGAGCCCCAGTCCGAGGGAGATCATGTCATCTTTAGCTTCTTCCATTTTCTAATGATTGCTCCAACAGTGGACCTTTTTTCACCAAGCTGCTTGGACATTTCCCTGTAGCCCTTTCCAGCCTTGTGGAGGTGGACAATTTAGTCTCTAGTGTCTTTGGACAGCTCTTTGGTCTCAACCATGTTAGTAGTTGGATTCTTACCGATTGTATGGGGTGGACAGGTGTCTTTATGCAGCTAACGACCTCAAACAGGGGCATCTAATTTAGGATAATAAATGGAGTGGAGGTGGACATTTTGAAGGCAGACTAACAGGTCTTCTAGCTGATAGACAGGTGTTCAAATACTTATTTGCAGCTGTATCATACAAATAAATAGTTAAAAAATCATACATTGTGATTTCTGGATATCTTTTTTTAGATTATGTCTCACACAGTGGACATACACCTACGATGACAATTTCAGACCCCTCCATGATTTCTAAGTGGGAGAACTTGTAAAATAGCAGGGTGTACAAATACTTATTTTCATCTATCTCTCTCCCTCTCTCTCTCCCTCTCCCTCTCTCTCTCTCTCTCTCTCAGCTCCCACAGATACTAAGTCATTTCAGGTGTCTATGATTTCACACGAGGATGTGAACACACTCTGGAAGCCTGTGATTTAGCCCACGCTTCCTACACAATTAGCCTTTAAGCATGCTGACAGTGACAGTTTGTGACTTTATTACTCAATTCCCAGGAGACAGAAACCGGGAGAAGACACTTTGGATCCTTTTGGGATTTCAGATGTCAAATTCCAGCTTATTATTCAGCTTCGATATTCCTCTCCTCTGCATTTGAAGAGCTGAGAAAATCAAAAAAGACAGACAAAGAATGGTTCTAAACACCTCATGAATATGAATCCATATGAATCAAGAAGGAATGTCCCTAGGTCAAGGAGGAAGTTAACCCTCAACAAGGAAGGCCCCTATAAGGAGGAAGTCTGGGGCCCCCTTCTGGAACCAGGCCCAGATGGAGAGCTCCACAGCGAGCGCCTGGTGGCCGGGTTTGCCAAGAAGCAACGTGGCACCCCCTTCACATCCCGTGGGCCCAGCACCAGTGGGAGGCACCCCTGGGTCCGGGTGCGCTACCACATTGTTTCCACTTTCTAAAATGGAAGGATTTTTCGACATTGAGTACTTTTAGTACTTTAAGTTCATTTTCCTGATGATACTTATATACTTGTACTTAAGTAACATTTTCAATGCAGGACTTTTACTTAACATTATCTCACTTTTTATCATTTATCAGACTTCACACAGCTCCCTCTGGACACACAAAACACTTTATACACATTTCACACGTGCTGTCGGACTCCCCAACGCACTTTCATGTGTAAAATCAGTGGAGTTGCCCTTTTTCTGTAGAGTGTTCTGTAAGGTAGTGGTAGAAAGTGAAGATGTCTCAGAGCTCTTGGCTGTAGGCTTTTAATCATCATAGTATGTTGGCATAAGCCTGACCTCAGCACTGCAGTAAATTAGACTGGCAGAGAATCAGATTTTCTGCCCATAGCTCTGCATCTGCACCACCTTTATCTTGCTTTTACTATGTTTTTAAAAGGTAGTAGATAAAAAAAAAAAAAGAGCCACTGGGCTTTTTGCTAAACAACCTGCCCACCCAGCCCAAAATCAATAATGGAAATGTTACTTTGTATACAAGTAACACTGGCACAGAGTTCTGTCAGGGCCCAGCAGGCTACTGTCTACTGGCCATCACTGGCATACATATAACTCCAGAAGTCAAGCACACCAGCTCTGGACAGCTTTTATTTCATCTCTTTGCTCTTTGCTCGTCTTCCAAATTCAGCTCTAGCAGGACCACCTTTAATTTTTTTTAAGTGCCCATATTATGAAAATAAATCACTTTTTCTGGGATTTCTGTTATTTTGTGTGTCCGGTGCTTCCACATACATACAAACTTGGGAAAAAAAAACATCCATGCTGTTTTGAGTGAGATATGGTTTCTGAATGTCTTCTGCCTTCAGTCTCCGGGTGAACCGTAACACAATGTAGCCCTAGCTCAATGGCAAAACACTGCTCCAACAGCCACTAGTTGACCATAATCTCCAAAAGAACTACTTCCTGTCCCTGTTGTGCAGGTATTCCACAAGTGGCCCTCGTCTAGAAATCTCAGCTAATCCTGCCTTGGACTGACCAAAGATGGAGAAAGAGTTATCTAGCTGATGGGATCTTACACAGAAAAACAGCCTGGCGGGACCTTTAGAATGAGTGCACCAGCTGGAAACTTAACCTGATAGCAGATAGGCTATTCTATTCAGTTTGCCAACACAGACACACAGATTGTCAGTGGTCTTCTTCTGGAGTGCAATTTTTATTTTTTTTTAATCAGACTCAAAGAGAAATGTTTCTTCTTGCCCCAGTTGTTGTTGCCCATGCAAGACAGATAGATAGATAGATAGATACAGTAGATAGATAGATAGATAGATAGATAGATAGATAGATAGATAGATAGATAGATAGATAGATAGATAGATAGATAGATAGATAGATAGATAGATAGATAAGGCAAGGTCATTTTATTTATATTTCTGCACATTTCTGCAACAGGGCAATTCAAAGTGCTTTACACAAAACATCAAACATTAAGAAACTAATTAAAAACAAACCAAAAAAAACCCCGCTACAATACGAGAATGAAAATTCACAGTGCAGTATAACAATATTAAAAAGGCAACATCAAAAAGAAAGGTCTTCAGCCTTGATATAAAAGAACTGAGAGATAAGCGGAGCATAGAAACTGAACACTGCTTCCCCCTGATTGATTGATTGATTGATAGATAGATAGATAGATAGATAGATAGATAGATAGACTCAGTTGACAACAGGTACTACGAATGGCACTAGACAGTACACAGTGTACACATTCTCCTATCCATGTCTCCCAATCTTTCCCAGTCGTCTTCTTGTTTCACCACCGATTGCGTCTCCCTGCCAGTTCCTGTGGCTGTGGCGAGGTGTGGCGGAGCCAGGTTTACCCACCGTGCAAATCAGATGTGTTGCTGGCTTGCAGAGTGATAAACGCTCAGCTGCTGGCGCTATCGTTTGGCTGCACTCAGTCTGAGTTAGCGTGCCACAGTAGATTCTGAGTCGTTGACATTTGTGGTTTGTCATAGCTTGAAGTGTTTAGTGGCATTTTGCAAATGCACCACTGCAACCTCATCCCATTAATGCATGTTACTAACTCGACTTCTTCCCTTTCCCGGAGTCTTGTGGTCTCTCGCCCGTCTCCTCACCTGCTGCCTCCATGTTCCTGCTCGACACCCGCTGCTACAGTTCTCCATGTCTCTGTCTGTCTGTCTCTCTCTCTCTTTCTCTGTCTGTCTCTTTGTCTCACTCCCAACCGGTCGAGGCAGATGACCGCCCACCCTGAGCCATGGTTCTGCTCGAGCTTTCAGCCTCTTAAAAGAAGTTTTATCTTGCCTCTGTGGCCTAGTGCTTGCTCTTGGTGGGAATTGTTGGGTTTCTGTAAATAACATCACAGAGTACGGTCTAGACTTGCTCTTTATGAAAAGCACAATGAGATAACTGTTGTTGTGTTTTGGTGCTATAAAAATAAAATTGAATTGCACTTTTAAACAAACTAAACTCAATTTTTTTTGTTGCACTGCAGCCCCGCATCTGACCGAAAAAGCAAGCTGTCACTGTACAAGTGAGCCACACCAATGCCAGAGCAAGCTGCTCCCGTTGGCCAATGAGAGGCTCTTGCTGGCATATCATCAGTGTCTTGCCCAAGGACACTTCGACCTGGGACTGCAGAGCTAGGCTATCGAACCACCAACCATCTGATTGGCAGGCAACCGTACTACCACTGAGCCACAGCCAAAAAAGGAAGACAACGATGCATATATGCAAAAGGAGAAGGAATACCACAGGTGCATAAAGATAAAATGACGGTTTAGAGGTGAAGTAACATGTGATGAGCTCACAAGTCACCGCCAACACACTAACAGCAGAGGGACACCTGGGTTTCTGATGTTTTTTGGTGTGTTTCTATGCCTGCACATGGCCCGTAGGAATGTGAGAGCCTGAGAGAGAGAGAGAGAGAGAGAGGAGCAGGAGTAACAGATCTGACACTGGGTTCACAGTGCGGATGAAAGACTCGCTCAGTGCTCTCATCTCAAAGTGTGAACAGTGGTGTTTGCCAGCAGAAAGAACTTAGCAGTCCTGGGAGTCCAGGATTTTTTTTTCACCCCATGCTGCCTCTCCTTAAGCCCCCTGCTCACCAGCAACTGAATGACATTTGACCTGTTTTTGGAAAGGTGGAGAAGCTTCTGATGTTATTCCTCTTCTCATCTCACCTCCATCGTAACACAAAGAAAGGAAAAAAAAACAGCCTCCCCGAGCCTGAGGCAACGGGATGGTGAAAAGAAAAAGCTTTTGCTTTGGCATTTGGAGCCTTGACAGCATCCTGTACACTTGTATCACGTAGAGCTCTAAAATAACTGCTCTGTGCGCTATGATTCATGCTTAGCTGGAGCTTAAAGTGTCCTCAGCCCTCCACCTAACCACCCCCACCTCCATTGATTTTACATTTATACCCAGCTAAAGTGTCCCAATATTGCTATATTTGCTTTATGGCATTCATTTCAAAAATATGACTAGAGAGAGAGAGAGCTCCCTGGATTCCTTATCTCATAACTTCAGAAGTATACATCTTTACTCCTCGTGTTGTCCTCGGGTCAAATTGACCTGTTTTCCTTTGTCAATGTTCTTTTTAACTACCCAAAATAACACGATTGAAACGCTCTTTGGCGAGCACAAATCTCTACTTTCATTAATTTTGGGGTGTCTTATTCAATTTTATAACATTTGAAAAAAAATATACCAGTCTGTGTGTATCCATCAACATCCTTACCTTTAATTTTAGTCTAAATAATTCAGAATTTCTGCTTTTCTAACTCAAACATTAGGTATAATTTCCTATAAATGAGGTTTATTGACCATAAAATCCAAAATAACTGTAAACTAAAGTTAATAAGTTAGTGTTACGTAGTGTTGAAAACGTCCAAAAAAGGACAAACATTGAAAAAAAAGGGACAAAATGTAAGAAAAAGTTAAAAAACATTGATAAAAAGCGATTTTCCATTTTGACAGGAAGACAACACAAGGGTTAAGTCATGTCATCTTGATTTCAAATGGGATAAAGGTGGTACTGGATTCTCTGATGAAGTGTGCACGCTCTGATACGTTCACTGATAACTGTTGGAGTAGGACTCCTGTCGCATGCAGCCACAAGGGGGCACTGCTTGGACACAGTTCATTATGTAATGGCCCTAGACAAAAACCAGCTCTTGTATTCCATTTCAGGAGATGGCAGATTGTTTTCTAATCTTGAGCATTAAAGAATTTGCCATTCAATTTTTACATCCGTTCATTTTAGATGCTTCAACCACTGGAGAGCTTTACAAAACAAGCATTGTTAATGTGTGTTGTGAGGTGGAGGAGCATGCCAACACAGCGTGCTTTTGATGTGCCGACACATGACGTGCATTCTGATTTCACATGAGAAGCTCTCTTCACACTGCGGTGGGTCTGTTGTCATTTCCTGTGGAGTGGGGGTATGTAATTTATGAAAGGGAGAAAAAGAAGATAAGAAACAGATTGATAGGTACAGAAAGGGGGAAGCAAGGGAGGTGATAACATTTTCAAAAACCACTATGACACCCGTCATCCTTGGGCAAATCCTCTTGAAAATGAAGAGAGTCAACGAAAATAAGGCGATAACTCTAATACCTGTGATGCCTCTCTTTCTCTCTCATTTTCTCTCTCTTTATTGTTTTTTAAGATAACTGTTTGGGTGCTTGTCCCTTTATTTTATAGTGACAGTAAATAGACATGAAAGGGGAGAGAGATGGGGGATGACACACAGCATAGGGCCACAGGTCGGATTCTAAACCGGCCGCTGCAAAGGACTCAGCCTACATCCTCTTGCACATGCTCTTACTGGGGGAGCTAGAAGTCACCCCCCCCCTCTCTTTTGAGCATCCCCTGTCCCTCCCATGCAGGTGTCAGTTAAAAGAAGAAGAGGTACGTCAGAGTCCCAGGCTTAAAACAACAGTAGGCACACACGACGGTGCTGTGGAGGGACACACTGAAACCCAGGTCTGCGGGTTTCTCTCTCTCTCTCTCACACACACACACACACACACACACACACACACACACACGTACAGTATACTCTCTGCTTAGGATAAGAGCCTATTACGTTTTCAAAAAACAAGCATATCTCGTTGAGATGCACTGACAAATACTTCTAAAATATACTATGTGTTCTCACTGTTAACACTCACCATTACTGCAAAATTGGCTTTAAAGTTCTGCTTCTTCCCCAATCTAAAGTTCTGGGACAAAAAGTAATTCCAAACTCATTTCGGCTGAAACGGATGCATCACTGCATGTGATGCTAGTTAAAGTAACACTACACTTCCTAGGTAATGTTAGCCTACCGTTAGCTAGAACCTTGCTTAAACTTGGTTAAAATTCTGAAAGCTAAACTGTCAAACGTGTGGCCGTATGTACAACAGTCTGCAGCTAAAGACACAGAGAAGACTAGCTGCAATTTGAGACAGCATGGACACTGCCAGAGACGGAGTTGTAGGAGAAACATCAACGGGACTTAATGGTGTGTTAAATTGCACCCTGTAAACTCAAAGTGCATTTAAGTGCACATCAAAAAACTATAAACTGTTAAATTCCCTTCTGCCATCTGGTGGTTCTTCTTTTTGTCGTTTAAACTGTCACTTTTTTTAAATGTTAAGTATCGGTTCAGGCAGCAAAGTCTCGTTTTAGCAATGGTATCAGCAAACCCCCCCCAAAAAAACCCCAACACTTCATGCATACAAAGGTGTTTGGGGTGTCCATTTGGCAACTCCACAACTCAATCCCCTCCAGAATGGTGCGTAGAGCAAGAGGCTATAACGCAGCAAGGCTAATAATAACTAATAACTAACACTCAATACATGCAAAAATAAAAAAAGGTCTCTTTTATTTATTTATTCAGATCAACCTTGTGGTGCAACTAGCAAGAGAGACCCAATAAGCACTGTTTAGTTCATCTACTTTGGCTACTCAGAGACCAAATAACCATTTCAAAACCACTCAGCCTTTCCTTTTAAGAGAGTCAGACGAGGTCTGATTAATCAATTGTCTGAGTGACTAGACTGTGTCCTCACCTGAGTACTGTTTTGGCCATCTGATGTTGTGATGGATGAGCTAAAACAAGCTGTCACATTAATATGTCTCCCTGAGGTGATGAATGGGAGCCCAGGATCTGACAGGGAGGTTAAGAGCCACGATCCACTGCACAGCGACCAAAGGGAGAACACAAAATGCCCATTTCTTATGACAACCCCAGACACTCATGCTTTCTGACACTGTATGCACTTAACGGTGTTCACTGGTCTCTCTGATGCTTTCAAAGACATGTTCACTTGCGTGTTTTCTCCCTGTTTCTCACTTTCTTCCTCCTGTCCCTACCTTCAGGTTGATCTATCTACCTGTCGCACTTTAGATCTCTTTGTTTTAATGCAGCTTGACATTTGCTCCAAACTATTTTGTTTTTTTTATACCTTTTTTTTTTTACTTTTTCAAAAAGATGTGTGCTTTTCATCCGTGTCCCTCCTTATACCGTCTCTCTCCCTTTGTATTATTTTCTGTTATGTGTACTTTCATCATTTTCTGTTAGACATAAAAATAATAGGCTTTTTCTCAGCACTGTGAACTTTCTTTCAGACTTCATAGCCCGCATCCTGCTCCAAAAATTAAATGACATACTGGCACATTCCTCGTCATGCAAGAAAAGTAGTCGTTATCAAAATGTCTCGAGCAAATTGTTTTGACTACAATACAAACTCCCCGTCTACCTCCCCGGGCACAGCTCCACAGCCCCCAAAGGTAAAGCAGAGGCTGACAGAGAAGCAGGCCCATGAGACGTGTAGAATAAACCGCAGGTTTCTGAAGTAACTGGTGCGAGGTATATGAGGCTGTCATTTCTATTTACCTTTTCCAGTTTGAGCCCATTTGAAGACCCTTTGTGTTTCACTGTAAAGGTCATCCATCCTGCAGCTCCATGATGTAACCGCCCCACTACGATAAGACCTATGTGGCATGTTTTTCCACGGCCAGCACCATGGGTCAAATTTCATATTGTCCAGCAACTTGGCATTGAATGTCTTTTCCCGGGAACGCATGTAGAGCTGCAACCAACGATTATGTTCACTCTTGATTCATGTGTTGATTAAACTATTAGTTGTTTGGTCTCTAAAATCTCCAAAAATTGGGAAAAATTATTTGAGTTTGTGTTTCCCAAAGCCCAAGACGACGTCCTCAAATGTCTTGTTTTGTCCATAAATATATTCAGTTTACTGTCCCAGAGGAGAGAAGAAACTAGAACATATTCACATTTAAGCTTTCCTCTTTGATTTGAAGCTGCAATCAGAGAATTTGGACTCAAACCGTTAATTCGATTTGAATAGTTGAGGATTCATTTAATAGTTGACAACTAATTAATTAAACTGATTCATCTTTGCAGCTCCACATATATATATATATATATATATATATATATATATATATATATATATTGATAAAAACTCACCCACACAGCAGTATCTTTTTCCAGTGTTCCTCTTACTCTTGCCCGGTTCCACACCTCTGCACCAATGCCCGAATCACAGCTTTTTTTATTGATCCAAATCTAGCATTGTGCTCATTGATGGCTGTATCCTCAGTGTGCCAATGCAACAAAAGCCAATCGGAGTTTTGGAGGCAGGATTAATAATGGTGACGTCAATGGGCCAGAGCTAGCAACATGGCAACAGAAAATTACACCAAGAAAAGGTAAGAGATTAATAGACCCAGCTAAAAAGGTTGTTGTAAATTGGCTTACAGAACTGTAAATCAACTTACTTTTTCAATAGAACCGATACGTGCCCCTAGAGACCATGACTGCTTATCGCTAACTGTGTTTGTGAGGACTGAACCAAGCGTCCATCTAAATGTATGTCAAATTTCAACCATATTTCCAGAAAATCTACAAAAGCTAATAAATTAATCATTGTTTCCATCCACGCTCAGAGTGTGAATATTAGGAGTTGGTGCATTGAGATAAACCATTGGTGGTGCTAAATCTCCAGACAGGTGCCAATTAGTCTGGCATTACCACACCTTAGTCCACAGCGCTGTGGATTACAGATATGTTCTTTAGAGAGTAAATGCAGTAAATATATACTTTTTAAGTCTTTACAATAATTCCCTGAAAGAACCAAGCAGGCCTGCTATGTTGCAGGATTCACATTTTCATCAAAACCTGCCATTTTCAAAGTGTCGCTTTCAAGCTCTAGGTTTGTTGTTTTTAAAAGGGAAGGGATATTAAGAACGGCAACACACAGAGAGCCAACAGCGCTTGAGGCAGGATTTATTCTGGAAATGTATTTCCAATGTATTTTGATTGATCCAGACCATAAGTGGCAATAAAGCATTGCAGAAGAACAATATGACAAGGTTGGTGGCTCAGTCGCTGGCCCCAGTATAAATTCATAACAAGACTTACCTAAAGACACTTTACAGATAAAGTAGGTCTAGAACACACTCTATCATGTACAAAGACCCAACAATTAGTGCGACAGTGGGGAGGGAAAAACTCCCTTTTAGGAAGAAATCTGGGACAGACTCAGGATCTTGGTAGGCGGTGTCTGACGGTGCCGGTTGGGGTTGTAATGAATAGTGGCAATAACAGTCACAATAAAGATAATAGATCAATGACTAGAAATAGTAGTTTGTAGTAGTTCATGGCATAGCAGGGCACAGCGGGACATAGCAGGACATAGCAGGACGTAGCAGGGCACCGCAGAGCGTAGCAGGATGTAACAGGGCATCACAGGACGTGTAGTAGGACCATGGCGACAGCTGCAACCATGATCTTGGAGCCTCCCTGATCCAAGGAGAAATACTGGGGGAGAAAGAACAAAAGGACTCTGGGGAATGACTCCCCAGAACTAGGTTAGTAACAAGCATTTCTGGGACATGAATACACACAAATGGAAAGATAGAGGAGAGAGGAGCTCAGTTTGTTAAAGGAAGTCACCCGGCAGTCTAAAACTACTACAGCATAACTAAGAGAGACAGGGTAAGGAGAGGAGCCTGGTCGGGCTAGAACTCTCCCTTGCTTTACTGCCCTGCCTTCCTCTACTTTGATTATATTATTGACTATATGGTAAATTAATCCGACGACTATGACAAGAAGCAGGTGGGCCTGGCTAGGCGGATGCGGCGACTCCTCACTCTCTTACTATAAGCTTTATCAAAGAGAGAGTTTTAAGTTTACTCTTAAATGTGGAGACAGTGTCTGACCCCCGAACCCAGACCGGAAGCTGATTTCACAGTAGAAGACACTCTGGCTCCCATTCTACTTTTAGAGACTCTAGGGACCACAAGTAACTCTGAATTCTGGGAGCGTAGTGCTCTAGTGGGACAATTGAGCAGTAAGAGCTCTTCTAGATAAGATGGTGCTGGACCATATGGAGCTTTGTAGGACAGGATTTTACAGGAAGCCAATGCAAAGAAGAAATATGATCTCTTTTCTTAGTTCTTGTCAGAACACGCGCTGCAGCATTCTGGATTAGCTGGAGAGGCTTAAGAGACTTATTTGAGCATCCTGATTTGAGCATCCTGTTAATACAGAATAACAGTAGTAGCCTGGAAGTAACAAGTGCATGGACTAGTTTTTCAGCATCGTTTTGAGACAGGATGTTCCTAATTTTGGGAATGTTACGAAAATGAAAAAGGCTGTTCTTGAAGTTTGTTTTAGATTAGCGTTAAAGAATACATCCTTATCAAAAATAACTCCCAGATTACCGACAGTAGTGCTAGAGGTCAGGGCAATACCATCCAGAGTAGCTATATCCCTAGATAATGAAGTGTGGAGGTGTGTAGGTGCACAATAACTTCAGTTTTGTCTGAGTTTAACATCAGAAAATTTTTAGTCATCCAGGATTTTATATCATTTATTGCATGCTTGAAGTTTAGCTAACTGACAATGAAAGTTAGGAGTGTTTTCTAATAATATTGCCTAGAGGAATATATAAGGTGAATAGAATTTGTCCAAGCACTGAGCCTTGTGGAACGCCATGGCTAACTTTAGCATACTTGGAGGAGTCATTGTTAACATTAATAAATTGAGATTGATCAGATGAATAAGACTTAACTTAAGACTTAATGTTCCAGTCTCTGTAACAGGATGGTATGGTCAATGGTGTCGAATGCAGCACTAAGATCTAGTAAACAGGTCCATTGTCTGCAGCAGTTAGAAGGTCAATAGTACTTTTCTCCAGTGCCGTCTCTGTGCTATGATGCTTTCTAAAATAGAGACATATTGATCATATCTAGTAATTGAGTGTTAACCACGGGTAACACTTCTTTAAATATCCTCATTGGCATGGGTGGACAGGTAGATGGTTTAGCTGAAGAGACCTTTGACATTAATTGTTTGAGGTGTATAGGATAAAAGCTAAGTATATGTCAGATGTTTTCATTCTTTCTAGCGGTCCTGCGTTTAAAGGTGAATCGTTAAACGTAGGCGGAAGGCAAACTGAAGTGTCCTTGGGCACAATACTAAACCCCATCAGCGTGTATATGTTTATCATTCCACCTCCTGATTAGCAGCTGGCACCTTGCATTGCAGCACCTGCCATCGGTGGATAAAGTGAACACAAACACAATGCCAGACTGAATAATGAAGTGAAAATAGCACTTCACTCTGATTATCAGGCTATAACGCCTTTGCACCACAATAATAGTCCCTATGAAAACTGCTGACAGCATGTTCTGAAGATGAGCAAGAGCAATGAGGACATTGTTTTAGTAAAAATGCCGTCCATTCAATTGACCTCGATTGTAATAAAAGTGGAGGCAAAAATATATAAGGCAAGTGTGTATTCTTGTAATTTGGGAACCAACCCTCGAGAGAAATGTACTGAGCTTTGCTAGTCTTAACGACTACTCAAAGCTCTTTAACATACTACAGGACATTCATACACAGTGGCCGAGGCTGGCGTACAAGGTGCCACCTGCTCATCAGACAAACATTCCCACACATTTATTCTCAACACTGGGTTCAGTGTCTTGCCCAAGGACACTTCGACATGGGACTGCAGGGCCAGGGATCGTACCCCAACTTTAAGATTAGCACAGCATTTTCATTTGTGTATTCTTTTGTGTGTAATTTAAGCATGCAGTGGAAAACTGTGCCGCTCTTTGATTTTCCCTAATATAGAAACGTATAGAAATATACAGCTGCTTTATAAATACGGAACAGTGGCGTAGTTTTTATTTACACAACCCAAGCTGGAGCACACCAATGGTTTATAAGAGGCGCTGACAGGCAGTCTTTGATCTGGAGTAACCCAGCCGTCTCTCTTCTTTCTGAAAAAGGGCCCTAATTGCTCTTGAAGGCTCTGGTTATAAGATGCAAAGGAAAAAAGAATACTCCTGACACAGATCAGTGCTAAGTATTGTATCATTGAGTGTATAATGACATGAGTGCACATTCATATTTAATTGTTTGGCGCAGCATTGCGCCACACTCTTGCTTGTTTGTGGCGTTTAGTATTGCTGTAGCTTAACTACTTCCAATGAAGATTAGCTTGTAACACCACATGCTAAAGTTGTAAAGTAGCTTTCCCAAGAGGGTTCGAGTCTGACCAGCAGCCCTTTGCTGCATGCCTTCCCGTCACTCCCACCTTTTCTGTCTACAATTTTCTGTCTATCAATTAAAAGCTAAAATACCCAAAAATGTTTTTGTTGTTTATAGTTAATGGTGTGTGCTATTTCACAGTCTCACACAGGATAATCCAACTGGGTTAGGGTGGCACCTAAATCATGGTTGCCGCGGTTGCCGTGGCCCTGCTACCCTCTACAGTGCCCTGCTACGTCCTGCTTTGCCCTGCAGGGCCCTGCTATGAACTACTAGAACTACTATTTCTAGACACAGTTCCATTATCTCTATTAGTGACTATACATTCCCCAACCGGCCCCATCAGACACCACCCACCAAGAGCCTGGGTCTGTCCCAGGTTTCTCCCTAAAAGGAGGTTTTTCCTTGCTACTAAATGCTTGCTCTTGGGGGGAATTACTAGAATTGTTGGGTCTTTGTAAATTATAAAGTGTGGTCTAGACCTACTCTATCTGTAAAGTGTCTTGAGATAACTCTTGTTATGAATTTATACTATGCATAAAATAAGTGAATTGACTGGGAGCATAACTACTCAGTTTTCAATCTCAGAGCTCAATCTTCTTCAAAAGAAACCAACCCAATCACATTTTTGTTTACAATAACTTCCGTGTAGAAAATCCCATGCGTCCCATATCTAACAGCGCTGAGCAAGCAGGGGTGAAGAAGAAATACTCTTATCTAAAAGGCTTGTTTGATGCGTTCATATGTCAACACTTGACACTTGTCATGCCTGGCATTAGTTTGGAACTCTAATTTACCTGTTGGGTCACTGACTGAAGAAAATGACTCCACCCATCCATCAGTTAGTCCAACCTTGAGACCTTGCTGTTCCTAACGCTAGATTTGGGTTATCAAAGACGCTAGCAAAGCAACACAGGACAGAAAATAACCACAGAAGAAAACTTCAGATAGGTCGGACCGCCGTCTTTGACTAAATATCTTTAAATGTTACAGCGGAAGCAGAAGTTGACAGACATCATTTTCTAATAATTTAATCTCTTTATTGATCCCTATGGGGAAATTACAAGTCATCCATCATACATCCAGGCAACAAAGCAATCCCCGGAAGACTAACCTGGAAGTGATTTTTGAGTTGGTGCGACATAACCGAAATTTGGTCTAACTCTAACTTAACCCAACAACGAGCCAATTACAACAATAGCACTTAGCAATAAGCCAATCAAAATGCAGTAGGGCAACAGG
The DNA here is from genome assembly GCA_013375575.1 of Percina caprodes. Classification (NCBI taxonomy): domain Eukaryota; kingdom Metazoa; phylum Chordata; class Actinopteri; order Perciformes; family Percidae; genus Percina; species Percina caprodes. Next base: position 62,050 of record JABXJD010001193.1, on the reverse strand, counting down.
CAATCAGAATCACTTGGCTTCAGATTTGTGCCATCAACTTTCATTGCCAAAGGCTTTGGGCATGTGTATTGATGTTTGCCCGCACTCTGGGCATTTTTTGAATCCAAACTTTAGTGGCATTCTGAATATTGCCTCATACATGATAAACACTCCACCTGGCACCAACGTAACTGTATTAGTTAAGAAAAGACCCAAGAAATTAACAATGTTCCGACTGTGTTCCCCAAGTTTTGGAATGACAATAAAAGGTGACAACCAGCAATCCAGGTGGTGACGACAGTGCTGGAAACCCACACTGGCTTTCAGGGACAATACGGTCAGCAAGGATGTGTAGACGTGGTAGAATAGTGCAAGCAAATATGTTGCTGGCAAGACTGAGAAGAGCTATTCCTCTGAAGTTGTTACAGTCTGCACGGCCCCTCTTGATGGTGATGATGTTGGCGTCTGAGGACATCTGGGAGATATCCACCGCTCCAACGTGTCACAACCAGGTGATGTAGCACAGAGACAAGAACACCGTCTGGGGAGGCTGTCAATACCGGGATACCGGTAGAACAGTCTGGCTTATATGTAAGTTCCCACTGCCTTGCAGTGGTGGAATCTAGTTAAGTATATTTTCTCAGTATTGTACATAAGTACACATTTGAGGTACTTGTAATTTACTTTAGTATTTCTTTTTCATGCCACTTTCTAACTTTATTATCCTACATTTCAGAGAGAAATATTTGTACTTTTTACTCCACTACATTCATCTACACATTAAGATTCACGCACACAAAACACATGCCGTTTATACAATCTGATGGTTTATTATGAATCAACATAATAACTACAAGTCCAGCTGAATAGCATTTTTGCTGTGTGGTATTAGTACTTTGTACTTATGTAAAGGATCTGAATACTTCTTCTTGGGTTTTGCACTGCAGTGCTCTATAGAAGCAGGCTGCTTTACTACCCTAGGCCATGCACACTCATCTCTCATGACACAGCGCTGTTCTGCAGTCTCTAATGGGCAGTGTACAGGCATCAAAGTACTCTGATGAATTATTATGAAAGGACATAGTGTTACTGCACCTTGTGAGCTAGTTTTATTCCTCCTGTGTCATGGTAGCACAACAGCAGAAGAAAAACCCCACCAGTTACACATTCTACATCTCGTTTTTGCTTTCAAGTGAAAAAGCTCAAAGTGTGCGCACTCTATTTTTAAAGCAGTGCAACACAGTTGGGGGTTTTATATTCAATTTTCTTTGTAAGGAATTTTATTTCAGTGCTGTATTTAAAAAAAAAATTACCAGTTCTCCAGACAGAGTATCAAAAGCCGATGTTCTCCTCAGCTTCCTGCCTTTAATTTTACTTTAATTTTGCTCACTGTCTTCATAATCAGCTTTCTGCACAGTGATAGGGGCGGAGCCAGATGCTGTAAACATTCTGGGCTCAGCCCATTTTCTTTTTTTTTGGGGGGGGGGTTGCATGCATTTGGAGCAACTATTTGCACTTTTTTTCAAGCCATTTGATAATCAAATGCCTAAACTCTAGATTATTTGGGGAAAAACTAATGGCTGTCAAGGAAAAGATATATCATGTAGACTGTAGAGCATACATGCTATTTTGTATCTACTGTAATTGTTCTCCAACTGTCTTCATCATTCTGAAACCAACAAATGTTGAGGTTGACTCATTTTCATGCCCGCCATCTAAAAAAAAAAAGAAGCAAAACTTGATATTTCTATTTGAAAGTTACATAACATAGTTAAGGTACAAATGTGGCGTAAACAGCATTATTGATTATCCACTCAGAGAGACTGAGGTGAAAATTGAGGTGAAAGTTATTTTAACCCCCAAAAAAAAAAAAAAAAAAACAGGGCTTTTCTTTCAAGGGTGTTCATATTGATTTTTTTCCAATCTCCAATTTTCAGATCAAAATACATTCAACCCAGACAATTATTCTGTGTATGTTCTAGACTTAATCTATCAGTAATGTGTCTTGAGATAACTCTTGTTATGAATTGATACTATATACCAAGTGAGATGAAAAAAATCAATTTTTAATATTTTCCCATGTTCAGCTCAAGCACACATCTTGTCTACAAGGTGAATAAGGTTAGTAGTGTTAGTAATGGTTATTAAATACTTGTTCTTGTTCAGCTGCTCTGGCAAAACAAAAAGGGTTGGACAGCCACTTCCTGTCACCTCACAGATGACCACCCCAGGTTATGAAAAAACAAGAATGAATGCTGATTGATTAATGGAGGAACACTGGATTCAAATTGAATAACTGCACTGCAATGCATGAGTCCAATTTTATTGTCTTAATTGTGTCGACTGCCCCAGCTATAGTTTCAGATGGATTTATTGGTAGTTTATAGATTTTTAATCATGAAAAGGAAATAGTCAGGTATGTGTATGAATGAATCAGGGAGCTAGTGGTGAAGGCACATTCAAAAACCATTACAAGGAGGCTGGTTTCACAATCCTGTGCAGCACTCTACGAAGCATTCATTGTGGCAGCTTAGAGCTGTAGGAGATGTTATTCAGTACCTGCAGCAAGACTTTGCTAAATGGCCACCATCAGAATATTGTCAGTGGGTTTGAAAGTTACACTTGAAATGTGGAATTGTAATTTTGTCTTAGTAGGAACAAAAAGTGTCAGGATAAAACCAAGCAGTCCTTTGTCACTGTGCAACTGGGGAGGGGGGAAAATCAATAGCAATACTGTATTGACGCAAAGTATCGATCTTTTATTATATACATGTGTTGGTCTCTTTGTCTGCTTGGCAATCCCATTTTGCAGCAATGAAACTGAAGTGACAAACAGAGATGAAACAGATGTTGACAAAGTTTCCTTCAACTAAATTCCACAGATTCTCATTCTGGATCACCGCTTGTCTGAAGCAATGGAAGTACATTTCCAGGATAATGGTCTGACATTTGCACACAATGTCCCTCACTTCCCCTATGTGTCTGTGTTGCCGTTTTCAAACTCAGAGCTAGCGAGCTACATGCTGAAAATACCAAGTTTTGAAGAAAATACGGATGGTGCAACAAGTCAGGCCTGCTCGGTTTCTTCATGAATGATTGTGAAGATTAACAAAGAATGTGTTTAGGGCATTTCCTCTCTGACAAATGCCCTAATCATGGGACGTTTTGGGACTGACTGGTGGGATTGCTGTGGACAAGTACACACGCCGATACACTGGTTAAGAGCCAATGAGGTGTAACCATGTATCAGCTAATTTAAATAGCTCACGTTTCTGTATTGTTAACAGTTAACTTCATTTAATATTGCATGTGGGGTTTTCTTTTTCCAGGCACCAGAACAAGTTCCTTCCTGAGACTATTTAGCAGAGCCACCGTCGTGCTCCCCCGGGTTTGGGGTTACTTCAGTGTTTCTTACTAACAACAATAGGACCCTATTCTACAGTTGCTTCATTCATAAATCCCTCTTGAGTAAAATCATTTGATTCTGTGCATGTTATCTTGGACTGGGTGAAGTGAGCCTTGGCACTCCATGATTGGATTAGCAGACCCATGCACAGGGAGCGGTATAATACCGCCTAGAAATCTAATTTGATTTGGAATGGATCGAGGAATGTAATTTGATGTTTCTTATCTCGCTTAGTGCCGGACAGAGGAGAGGTGAAGAAAAAACAACAACAACAGAATAGCTTATGTGACAGCTGTATTGATCCAGTACATATTGAACTTCGTCTATAGGCTGTTAGAAAGAGCCTTTAACACAGTCATCCAACAGCATAACACAGTCCTTTGCTGCTTGATTTTCCTCGAGTTGTTGCATTGCTTGTTTAAGACTAGAGATAATAACGGAAGATCCTGCAGTCTGCTCTTGCTCAGCATCACAATTTATTGATATTTATTATACTACAACAGTTTTGGCCCTACTGGGCCATCATCAAGAGTTTTTCTGTTTAGAACAATGGTCTTGAATAGATAATTCAACGCCTATTCTGTCGGACATTACTCATATCTGTCAGTCCCTCGATAATCAGCGTGGTTTTTCCTGTTTGTATGTATGTTTGTTTGGTGGGGTGTGTGAGTGTATGTATTGATTTCCTTGTTTTGTCCATGTCATTTATCATGCTTCAGTTTCCTGTTTAACCTTCTATCTGCATCTTCTGTGTCATGTCTTGTTCAGTCTACACACACACACACACCTTTGAAACTTTATGTTGCCTCCTCGTCTGCATTTTTGGGTCAAAGTCTGCACCGTTTCTGACATAGATGGCCAATCGCTTAGTCGATCGACAGAAACCATTTTGATAATCGATTAATCTTTAATGTCATTTCGACTCCGACCTGCGGCCCTTTGCTGCATGTCATTCCCCTCTCTCTCCCCCTTTTCATCGCTTCAGCTGTCCTGTCAAATATGGATATTTCCTGATTCCTCTGTTTTATATCATAATAAACACAATATATTTGGGTTTTGGACTGGCATAACAAGACATTTAAAGACATTACCTTGGACTTTTTCCCTATTGTCAGACATTTCATAGACCAAACCATTCATCGAGAAAATAATTGGCAGATTAATCTGAAATGAATCCCTAGAAAACATCTGGCTGTAAATCATTCAAATTGGTGCAATCTCATGAATCCTGACTGTCTTTTGAAGTCCAACAGGATGTTCTCCAACGCACCTGATCTAAGTGATCCCTAACCTGATTGGGTAGATGAGACACTAACATCACTTTAGGTCCTATAGGAGAATACACTTGGAATAGATGACTCACAAAGGGAGTAAGTGTTGGGTTAAAAGTAGACAATTTGAATGCTTGTCACCATGAATCAACATAAAAACTCACAGCATTCACTGTGTATACCAAAATATCATAGAGCTCTTAATTAAAATAAAAGAATTAGGTCCCTTTTGCGTTGGGTGTTCCAACTCTATTGCTCCTCTGTGTTGAAGAGGAAGTTCTAGTTCTAATACTACTACCCAGGTAGGTTAGTGTGTATTTCTTACCCGTGTCAGAATGACAACATCGTCCACAGATCTGTTGGGCAAGGCTCGCCATCCTATCCTTCAGTTCGTCAATATTTCTGGTACTCAACAAAAAAACAACCGGAGTCCAAAGACATTTATAATTTGACAAGGATTGCATCCAGTAGGTTCCCAGCGAGCAACCTAATAATAGAGCAACTTATTAACATCAAAATTATTTAATCTGACTGGATTAATCAAGGTTTTGGAACTGTTTTGGGAAATGCTCCGTTTGTATGGGTTATGTAACATTACTTTACATCACATTTCTTTTCTTTGTAAAGACTAGAGATGAAAAATAGACATATGACCAAGATGATGCTTATCTGGAAAGCATCTTTTAAGGCCACATTCAGACTTCCTGCATCAGCCGTCCGACGGTCTGCAAAAAGGCAGGTCTTTCTATCCACTCATATATTCTGCCAATAAAGTTTTAATACACTACGAGGGTAAAAAAAAAAAAAAATAGAAACACAAATTGTCAGAGAGTTTGTGTAATAGCTGCAGTTCCTGCAACAACACTCGCTATGTCTTGCCCGTCTTTTCTTTCTCTCTCCTGTGAAAAAAAGCTGCTTTCAAATGCGGTCGGAAATCTATAAAATCTATAAACGATCTGATGAAAAACAGTAATTTTGAAATGTAAGGTCAATATAAGGTCTACTTTTGCAATGTTAGAGGGCTTTAAGAAAACAACAGGACGTCATAGAAATGGGCCAGGACGTCATAGAAATGGGCCATTTTATTGACACTCCCCCCGCTCCGCGGCAAATTGTCGAATCCCTTTTTTTGGTCTGAACGCCCCGTAATGAGGCCTCAGATTACACATCTCTCATTCTCTACTGGCAGCAACACATGGCTGACACTGATGTACAAAAGAATGTGCTATGTGAGCGTCAATAAAAAGGTCACTGAGCAAGAGCTGCAGCAACATCAGAGTCTGTCTGGCTCTTTTATGCACATCAGAACAACGTTCATGAGTTGCGATAAGGATGATGTGTGTCTGACGTGTTGCTTGTTAGCCAGTCACTCATTCTGTCAGTTACTTGCTATTGTGCTAATTAGCTCATCAGCCACTCAGTCAGCCATGTGACAAATTAGTCATTCTGTCAATCATTTAAGTCCCTTTCACACAAAATAAATGTAACTGTACTGGCAACTTCATTTGTTGGCCTCAAATTACACACAGGGTTAGAAAGGTATTACTGTAAAAGCCCGTCATATTCTGCCTTCTTGAACTCTCAATGCAACCCCAGAGATAGCATCTTTAGCTTCTGTAATGTATTGTATATTCTACTGAAATACGTGGCCAGGGTATAGTTTCAAAAATGTGATTAAAATAGTTCAGGCCTTTGGTTTGGTTGGTGTAAAGTGGTTGCTACTTAGCAAGCGTGATGGACCTGTAGAGGGCTGTTAACCTAAAACCATAGATTTTGTAAAGTTTTTTGCCAAATGAGATAGAAAACTCACACTTTCTATAATGAGACTCGCTAATTGGAGCGCCACGGTAGCCGAGCGTTTCCAGTGCATGTCACAAAACTGCCACGCCACTAGTGGATTCCTGCCATAGCCTCTCTTTCTTCGTTTTCTGTCAAGCTGTCCAATAAATGTGAAAACTGCAAAAAAAATAAAAATTATATATATAGATAGTAGTTTGTATTAAAACACGGGATCCACAGGAAGCAAACTCTGCTGGAATTAAAGTCCTGTGTTTTTAGCAAATACTGCTTAATTTTTTGTGGATTTTTTGTAACAGATAACGGTATAACAGACCGTTGCTAGGTAAACGAGATCATTGATAAAGGGATATTTCACCGCTGGAAAGATGAATATGTATTTTAAATGGCTCATTAATATAGACATGTGATGCCTTCTGGACCGAGAAAAGCCAGAAAATGTATTTTTGGCTCATGTGGACAAAAGACTCACAGAATGCACTTCCTTACAAGGCCACTCCAAAGCCATGCCTACCATTTACAGAGGGCAGTCAGGTCAAGTGGGTTTTATTGTCATTTCAACATGGCTTAAGTGGTGTTACACATTTAAGATATGTAAAAACAACATTTTATAAAAAGGACATATGAGACAGGCTTTTAGTGCACACATACATGAAGTGCAATTACTTCTTAAAGTAGAGCATTTAAGACAAGACACAGAGCATAAGTAGACTGGTGACAGAGCAATGATTGTTATAAGTTAGGTTCACCGTCTTTGGAGCTCAGTGATAGCTCCGTAAAGTGACATTTGCAAGCATGGTGGATGAGACCGGTGGCTGGCTAGCATTAGCTTTCCACCTAGCTCAAACTCCTGCCCTTGAGTTTCCGCTTTCAATGTCCCCTTCCCCTTCCTCGGCATCAAGCAGCATCGCAGGCTGAGGTGTTGGTCTCTGTAGCAGGCGAAGCACGTAGCGTGTTGAGTATTCCATCTGTAATAAAGTTTCCTACATATACTAGTATCCTGGTGGTACACATGTACGGTATTGTGAATGCACTTAATTGCAAGGTTGCCAGACAAACATTTTACATTCTCTTGCAGCAGCTGCTCCGGCCGCCTCTGTATTGCAGTTTGTTCACGTAGCCACGGGCACCGGATTCTACCTTCCGCCATTGTGGGTAGCCTACTAAAGTATGAATTAATGGCTTAGCTTTCTCCACTGAGCAATAGCCTGTTAGCTTAGCTTAAAAATGGCTGACACACGACTCACATCGGGTAGTTACAGTCCCACTCCCATGTTGAACTGGCTGGCTGTAGTTCATTGCCTCGGGGGAAAAAATGCCTCAGATAATGCAACAGCAACGATTTTTGCGTCAGCAGGTTTTTTTTACAGACATATGGGAGGGAAGTGCGACCATTCAAAAATACTACCTTGTCCATTTCTACGGACAAAAAAGCTTTATATACAGTATCACAGACCACGGCCATGGACGTAGTTTTGATTACAGTCAATTTTTAAATCAATGAAATTGTTTTTAAAATCATTATTTGTGTTCATACTGTCTTCATAATGGCAGCAGTGCAAACAGAACCTGAGTTCGCTCCATGGTTAGCTCACTCACACTGGCTTCCGCCAAAGAGCCGTGCTCATCAGCGGGAAAGTTACCCGAGGACTTGGCCCAGGCAGCAAGAGCTTCTTCTCCCTGTCACCTGCATTTACTTAGTACTTAGTAACACATCTCAAACCAGAAATGAGTTAAGTTATTGGTTGCGTTTGAAAGTGGAACGGTTACCTCCAGTCTCAGTAATGAAGTCAACCCGTAAAATCAGACGATACACAGGCAATTTAGGGGTCTTGAAATAAAAATCCTGAGTCCTCTTCATCAGACATCGAAACAAGGCCGAGTAAAAATGGGATTCCGAGATGAAACCGAGACCTTTGAAAGTGGTTTTCAGATTAAGAACGGTCTCAAGTACTACAACACTGCCCACTAAAACCATCACTTTTCTTCCTTGATATTATTTTCCAAGTGCCTTCCCTTCTTCCCATATACAGGACGTTAAAAAGCATTTGAGCACTGCAGCTCTGTTTGGATAAAGCCCGAGACCCATTGGGAGAGCCATATTTGCATCCAGTAATGCTAGTCAGTCTACCCATTCACTCACCTGCTCACTCATGCACACTCTCACCCACACTTTAACTTTTGCATGCTGCCTCTCATCAACAAACATCTCACGGTAGACAGTGCAGCTGCACTATGCCGAGCGAAGCACACAACCGCCTTGTGCAGGTCATTTATATTGTGCAGCCAAGCTCATTAACTCCAAGCCTAATGTTTGTTTGTTTGAGCTTGTTCCATTTGATCTCCATTAAAATGCTGTTCCGCTGCAATTGGACCTTTCCGAGTGGCCAATGGGAGGGGCTGCCAACATTAATGCACTGCACCGACTGAAAACAGGGAAATAATAATGCGAGAGGCTTTCATGTCCCAAAATGCCATATCACAGGAAGATTTCTGATACTAGTGTATATCAAAGTCTTTTTTGATTCCCTTTCTGGTTCCATCATCATTTGATAGCATGTCTTTGATAGTTTGAAAAGAAGGCTGAGGCTCGACTACAAACTTTTCTCTGGGAATGTCCTCCACTGACAAGCAGAGCGACCTTGTCACATTTTTTTTCACAGCTTTTTCACCACAGGCTGTAATTATTTAATGAGAGTCCCAGTGTACGCTGGCCTGACCCCACCTCATATCTTTCCCTCCCTCTACATGTGCCGCGATATTCCCACTTGGATCTTTCCTTGTTCTTTTAGTCCGTTCACTGTCTGCCCAATATTTCCCAGATAATAGGAAACAGAAATAAAGTTCAGCACACAATCTATTTTCTGACAGCAGCAAATGCTCTACAGTGAGTTCAATATGGTTCTTCTTATAAACTGGCCCCAACATTTCAACTAAATACAGAGTTGCCATTCAATGTGTGTTTAAAGTATGTCAATTTTTCCAAATGGAAAGGCCATGATTGGTAGAACAGGCAGCAAAGTGACAGTACTCTGATACAATGGAAATCAAATCTATCATATTGACAGCACTCTAGCCGAGTGGATGGAGGGGCAATCATATTTCAGAAGGGGGTGGGGGACTGGAGCCCCCACCCCCACCCCGCTAGACCAGCTCCTGTATGTAAGCAGCATGCTGGTAGCGTCCCAGGGACTTTTGAGAAGTGGGACATGAAGTTGCCTGCTCCTCATTTGCATGAAGTAAAATCCAGGCTACTTTTTGCAAATCAGGGATGTCCACTTCTCAAAAACTCATTTTTTAATCTGACAATCTGAAATTAAGACATATTTTGCAGTGAAATGTTTTCAGAAAAACATTCCTGTGAACTATTTTCCACTAGTTTCCAAATGAGCCTCCATGTTGCTCCGTTTAACCCTCATGTTGTCCTCGGGTCAAATTTGACCAATTTTCAGTTTTTTTCATCACAAAAAATGGGCTTTCGAAATAAGCTTAAAATGTCAACATTAGAAATATCAAATAACTTTGGAAAAAACATTTAAAAAAGCACCCACAACACTGAAAAAGTACCACTAAAATGTCAGAAAAATATCATTGGAACAATCTTCATGGTTCATTGGAAGACAACACAAGGGTTAAAAATTTTGGAGCCCATGAGTGAAGCATTTGTCCAATCAGGTGCGGCCATCGCAGTTGTAGGAGGGTGTATGTTTTCTTTGCTTGTCACTGGTCATTGAAGGGAAAATGATTACTGCTAGTGGCGAGCCCACCAAGTGTCCAATGCTGAGAAAACGCCACTGTGGACACGTACCATGACTGACTGACAGAGACCGGCATTCTGCCCTTTTCTTTCCTGTCAAGACTAAATTGTTGCGATAACACGCCAACCACCATGTTATGTTTGTCATTGTCCATTCTGAGGCTGAAGACGGGTGCTGCCATGCAACCAAAGATCAATTAAATAAATTGTGACCAGAGGCAATTTATCAAATAACTTCAGTCAATACCATTTTTTTCCATTGGTGATTCCCTAAAAATGGGCTGCACTGTATCATTTCATTTTATTTATTGCATGTATTTATTAGCAATTGTCAAGAAACAAGAGTCTACAGCAGCCCTGTGATCTTGGCACAGCAGTGCTTTGAATTAAATACTAATGGCAGTATTCTAACATGCTCACAATGCCAACGTGAGCAGGCATAGTGTTTAATGTTTTAGTTTGCCGTTTTAGCATGCTAACAGTTTGTTAGCACTAAAACTAAAGATAATGGGAATGTCATTAGCTTTGCAGGTAGTATAGTATAGTATAGTATAGTATAGGGGTCTTCATCTTATTTTAGGCCAGGGACCCCTTAGCTGAAAGGGAGACAGGGCTACTACATATATTATATGTATTCATGCAACTTAAATGCGCCCAAGGACTGCAGTGAGAAATGAGTTTGGAGGTTTATAGAACACCATAGCTGCTTCTAGCACACTGCACTCTTGGCTCTATGCCTGCCAGTAGTAGTGTGGCCATTTGTTTTGCGCTACATACCGTAACCTGGATGTTGTTCTGAGAGGGGCGAAGCAACATGAGATGAAATACCACAGAAATAGGATCAGTTCACCGTGATCTGAGCACTGCTCTTGCCAAGAAGCAAGCTCCATTTAATCCAGAGAACGGTGTCCTTTGTGTAAGGAGTGTGATGTAAAAGATCCTGCTCAAAGAGGAGAGCAAAATGTCTGAGTCATAAACTACTTTTTTATATTGCTGCTGGTTAATTTACTTTTGGATAAGCTACCCTCCATGTGATTCATGGTACTTTCATTGTCAGATCCACATCATAGTGGAATGTGGATAAAAATAAACACATATCTACATAGTTTGAATAAACAAAGATGTTATCTTTTTGTAATTGTGTGGGAGATTCCTGTGTAGATATGAAATATGATCTGTGACTAAATCATCTAAATACAGTGGGGAAATAAGTATTTGACCCCTTGCTGATTTTGCAGGTTTGCCCACTTACAAAGAATGCAACAATCTATAATTTTAATCATATGTACATTCTAACAGTGAAAGACAGAATCCCAAAGAAAATTCCAGAAAATCACATCATATGAATTTATTAAAATTGATAACCATCTGATGAGGAAAAACAAGTATTTGACCCCCTGGACAAACAGCATGTTAATATTTTGTAGAAAAGCCATTATTGGCCAGCACAGATGTCAAACGGTTTTTATAGTTGGTGACAAGGTTTGTGCACATTTCGGCAGGGATGTTGGCCCACTCCTCCCTGCAGACAGCCTCCAAATCATTCAGGTTCCGAGGTTGTCGCCTGGCAACTCGAATTTTAAGCTCCCTCCAAAGATTTTCAATTGGATTCAGGTCTGGAGACTGGCTAGGCCACTCCAGAACCTTGATGTGCTTCTTCTTCAGCCACTCTTTTGTTGCTTTGGCGGTGTGCTTAGGGTCGTTGTCGTGCTGAAACACCCATCCTCGACCCATCTTCAGCTCTCTCACTGAGGGAAGGAGATGTTGGTCCAGAATTCCACGATACATGGCCCCGTCCATCCTCCCCTCAATACGATGGAGTTGTCCCGTCCCCTTGGCTGAAAAGCATGATGTTGCCGCCACCATGCTTGACGGTGGGGATGGTGCACTCGGTGTTCTTTGCCCTCCAAACACGACGAGTTGAGGCCAAAAGTTCTATTTTGGTCTCATCTGACCACATCACCTTCTTCCAGGCCTCTTCTGAGTCGTCCAGGTGGTGAATGGCGAACTTCATGCGGGCCTGTACATGTTTCTTCTTGAGCAGGGGGACCTTGCGTGCGCTGCAGGATTTCAATCCATGACGGCATAGTGTGTTACCAACCGTTTCTTTTGTAACTATATTCAGTTGCCTCTTCACTGAACCAAGCCATGAATAACCTTCAGTTAGCCTTTCAAGATGGCCCTAAATACACCGACGAGCTTGAGTAATGAGGACCATATAAGTAAGCTTCTCAAAGTTCATGTTGGTCTCACCTTGACCACATCTACCTTCTATGGTGATGTTGTCTACATGCATGCCTGGTACTCCATCTGTTAGATTCTGTGTACCATAGTGCTCTGGTCCCGATCATTGTACGCATCTGGTTGGCTTCATGCGGGCCATTTTGGGTAAACATATTTATGTAATCTCCTTAAGCAGAATTCCAGCTGTCCGTTCCACCAGGTGGAGATCTTACCACCTGAGCTGGGGGCTTATGGCTTGCTTAATGCTAGGAATTTCATGTTAAAATGCCATGTAATTCGTAACTGCCACTTGTGACGTGTGTGTGACCAACGATTTCAATCTCAAGGGACTTCTTTTGTAACTGTGGTCCCAGCTGCCTTCAGTTGATTCATCAGTTCCCCCTTGTGGTTTTGGGATGATTCCTCACCGTTCGCATGATCAGGGACACCCCACGAGGCAAGATCTTGTGTGGAGGCCCAGACCGAGGGAGGTTGGCGGTGGTGTGGTGCTTCTTCCATTTCCTGATAACTGCACCGACAGTTGATCTTTTCTCTCCAAGTTGCTTTCCGATTCTCTTGTAGCCCATCCCAGCCTTGTGCAGATCTACAATCTTGTCCCTGATGTCCGTAGAAAGCTCTTTGGTCTTGCCCATGGTGGTGATGCTGGTTGTTTGGGTGTTGACAGGTGTCTTTTATACAGGTAACGAGGTGAGGCAGGTGTATTTGATGTAGATGATTGGTTGGGATTGGGGCTGTGTCTTAAAGAAAGACTAACTGGCTTGTAGGAGCCAGAATACTTGCTGTTTGGTAGGGGGTCATATACTTGTTTTTCCTCATCAGATGGTTATCAATTTTTATAAATTCATATGATGTGATTTTCTGGAATTTTCTTTGGGATTCTGTCTTTCACTGTTAGAATGTACATATGATTAAAATTATAGATCGTTGCATTCTTTGTAAGTGGGCAAACCTGCAAAATCAGCAAGGGGTCAAATTTAATTCAAACTTATTTCTCCCACTGTACACCATGAGAGCAATTTGACTGGACAAAATACATGCCTAATGGTACTTTTTTTAACATATACAGTAAATAACATGTGAAGAGTGGCGTGTCCTTTCCACTAGCTCCGTGTATTTTGGCCACTGAAACCACTGAGAGAGAATTTTGTGTTTTGGATGTTATTATGATATCATATTTTTCTTCTGGTGCTCTGCACTCATCCCCAGCTTTCGACCACCAAACAAAAAGTTGCATGTCGACGAGAAGACAACAGAACGGTTAAACAAATTGGGGAATACACAAAGTAATCATTGGCAGCTATTATATTGACAGGTACTATAGGAGTCCAATTAATATCTATGATGAATCTGTTTGAGACTTTACTTTCTTCTCCCAACACAGATCTCACTGCATCATTATTGACCGTTCAATAATATAATCTCAGCGGGTCTCCAGAAGCATCTCTGTAGCTTCTGTTGCATGAGTTAATATAGTATTAATTTGTTTAGATGAAAGGCAGAAAACCTTACCTTGGAAAGTCAATAATTAATTATGAAAGAAAAAGCATTTGGCTAAGCAATGATGCTACTCTGATCCTGGTGTTATTTGGGATGCGCTAATAGGCTAGCAATCAAATCGCTAATGTCAGTATTCAAAAGAAATGTCACATTGATGCCTGTTAATGAAAGGATAAAGTTGTGTTATTCAATATTGTTCTTATTGTCAACAAATCCCATGAACAATGAACAATGGGCCTCATTCACCAACGTTCTTAAGAAGAAATGTGTACTTAAACCCCATTTACGCAGTTTTCAAAGATTTTGGCATTCCCAATGTTTTGTTATTTGGGATTTGTTTTAATGTAAGAACAGAATCTACACACACTCAAGAACACTCTACGCACACATGAGGGCTGACATGTTGGCACAAAACAAGTAGCTACGCTGTTTTTGTCCATTCAAAATTTCAAATTTAACACTCGCTCCATTTTGTAACTAATTATTTGACACATAATTATGCGTTTGGTTTTGATTAATACACACTACTGCTCATTTGTAGAGCACTTTGAATTGGCATTGTGTATGACTTGTGGGCTATGTAAATAAACTTGCCTTGCTTTGTCATCAGTTCACTTCAATTAGACTAACCTGCCATCCAATAATAATTATATTATATTATAAATAACTGATCACGCTATTTATACGCAGAGAGTATTTCTATGTTATGTTGACCCTATGATTGCTGTAGCTGTGTCAAAGCTTAAATAGGGCCGTATTTATTGCATTTCACACCCTGACAAATTTATAATTACTTATTTCTATTTATTTATGTATATATTTCAGGAAGAACTAATTTAATCAACGCTCTGTTCCCAAATGGAATCGGCTGTTGGAGGCATTGGAGCTTTCATGCTTAACCAATCAGAATCGTACACAAAACGCAAGGGCCAATCACAACCCTGCTTATAAAAATCTGTTTCTCCCTTTGCCATTCAGCAGTTGTTGCAGGCAAAGAGTGCCTAATTTTACAAAACGTCTGCTACGGAGCCATAACATAAGGTAATGGAGCCTTTTATACATTGTCGTGTTTCTTCAGAAATAAACAATAGACAACTAAAGTTTTTAAACGCTTCAGATGTAAAAGTTATTTGCTGTCAAACTGACATCAAAATGAATGGGAGTCAATGGAATGCTAACGGCGGGTGAGTGCTTTGTAGCATTAAAATGGCGCCATAGGCGCTACACGTCGTGGACGCCCGCTTCTCCCCTGCGGCTGCTACATGCGTGATATGGGTATCCATGAAGTGTATGGATTCCAATGAGACCTCATATGAGCCTGGGAGAGCCCTTAGGAAAGCCAATCAAATCCCTTACGCAATGGTAGACCCACGTGCGGTAGATTGACATTTGCTCGGACCAGTTAAAACTACATGTTACGAGACCCACCTACTTGTTCAACCAATAAGGAGACAAATCCATACACAATGGAATTTTGACCCTATGATGGCTGTAGCTGTGTCAAAGCTTAAATAGGGCCGTATTTATTGCATTTCACACCCTGACAAATTTATAATTACTTATTTCTATTTAGTTATGTATATATTTCAAGTTACTGTTTGATGTGAGTGTGTTTGTGTATTTGAAAAGTTTTGTATTTTGCACTTTTTGTCTTTTTAAAAGGCACTTTTTCAAATGAAAAACTAGAAATTATTTTTCAACTTTTGAGTCTTTTGGCTTCTGGATTTTTTCTGGAGTTAGCTGAGACATGGGACTATGATATTGTGTTGTCTGTATCTCACCAGATGTGTTTACAGGAGTGTTTTTAAAAATGACGTGGACGGAAATAAAAAAAATAAAAAAACTCCATTCTGTTCTCTGTAACTCTGTCAACAGGGCGTAGAATCACCCTGGCAGAAACTTGAGAGTGATATCAAGCACACCCCAGATGGCCAAAGTATATGAAAGCTGTACCACTTTTAATTTGTATGACGTTTAGACCTAAAGCATGGCATTTCAAGAGTTTCTTAACCGCTGGATGGATTGCCGTGGCATTTTAGACAGAGATTCATGTTCCACTCAGGATATAGGAAGAAGACATACCTTAATGATTCCCAGGGGGAAACTATTATTATTATTTATTTTTTAAATGAAGGTATGACTGTAACAACGGTGCTTTCCTGACTAATGCCATCATCGTGACATTTCAAATCTAAGCATGCAAACTCGCTAAACTCTAAGATGATGAACAGGTTCAACATTACCCTTGCTTTCCATCTGCATATTAGCATTTAGCTCAAAGAGCCAGTGAAAATATGCACATACACTCACCAATAGGATTATTAGGAACACCATACTTATACTGTGTTTGACCCCCTTTCGCCTTCAGAACTGCCTTAATTCTATGTGGCATTGATTCAACAAGGTGCTGAAAGCATTCTTTAGAAATGTTGGCCCATGTTGATAGGATAGCATCTTGCAGTTGATGGAGATTTGTGGGATGCACATCCAGGGCACGAAGCTCCCGTTCCACCACATCCCAAAGATACTCTATTGGTGTTGAGATCTGGTGACTGTGGGGGCCATTTTAGTACAGTGAACTCATTGTCATGTTCAAGAAACCAATTTGAAATGATTCGAGCTTTGTGACATGGTGCATTATCCTGCTGGAAGTAGCCAGTAGAGGATGGGTACATGGTGGCCATAAAGGGATGGACATGGTCAGAAACAATGCTCAGGTAGGCCGTGGCATTTAAACGATGCCCAATTGGCACTAAGGGGCCTAAAGTGTGCCAAGCCCATCCGCCTCAAGGTTGTGCGTGTTGTGGCTTCACAAATGCTTTGCTGCATACCTCGGTTGTAACGAGTGGTTATTTCAGTCAAAGTTGCTCTTCTATCAGCTTGAATCAGTCGGCCCATTCTCCTCTGACCTCTAGCATCAACAAGGCCTTTTCACCCACAGGACTGCCGCATACTGGATGTTTTTCCCTTTTCACACCATTCTTTATAAACCCTAGAAATGGTTGTGTGTGAAAATTTCAGTAACTGAGCAGATTGTGAAATACTCAGACCGGCCCGTCTGGCACCAACAACCATGCCACACTCAAAATTGCTTAAATCACCTTTCTTTCCCATTCTGACATTCAGTTTGGAGTTCAGGAGATTGTCTTGACCAGGACCACACCCCTAAATGCATTGAAGCAACTGCCACGTGATTGGTTGATAGGTGAGTGTATATATTTCAGTATTCAGTTGCTGTGGATGAAGTACATCTCTCCATCTCCATGGTAGCATATCTCATTACCATGCATACGTTTCACAAAATGTATGGAATGGCATCTTAATGACATATTCATTATACTGTGTATGCAATGGCACATGCCAAGCTTACCCCTTTGTATGCACAATCCAGTGCTATGCATATTCATAGCTCCACTAAGTAAACCAGGGGAGAAAGAGGTAGGTGTGTGTGTGTGTGTGTGTGTGAGTGTGAGTGAGTGAGTGAGACAGCAATCAGCCAGCCAGCCAAACAGGAAGGTGTGTGTGTTCAAATGTTCCCCGGCTGTGTGGAGGTATCATGAAGCTGCCCAGCCCTGGAGGTCACGCTGAACAGATGGGTCTGGTAGGGAGAGTACTTCTGATGTTCATTGATAGTTGAATCAACCAATAAGGAATTAAAAAAAGACCAGAGGATCTGGGGGACATGGGAAAAGATAAAATATGTGTGTGTCTTTGTCTGTGTGTGAAGTTTTTTTTTTTTTTTCACGTTTGCCATGTTTTAGCTGTCGAACAGCGGGCCCCAATTCTGAAAAAGCAATTATGATCTGCCTGACTGAGCATGTCACTGCAAGAGCCTTCAACCAACAAAATTAGTTTTAGTCCTAACGGAGGGAGTGACACAGCACTCGTCATAGTAATAACAGATATGTGAATCAGCCACAAATTCATTGAGAGTGAGGTACCGCAACAAGACTGCCACCCCTGACAATAGCAATAAACCTAATTTAAATCAAGCAATAGTATACAAAATTCAGCCTTCAGGAGAGTGGGCCTTATGTAACACAGTTCAACTCTTTAGCAAGCGTTACATTTTTAACAGAAAACTGATAAAAAAGTGATTAAAAATGACTTGAGGAGCGACCCATGAGAAATTAATTAGGTTGCTTATGAATTAAGAGCATCAAACTGTGTCCAATTCCCATGTGGATTCATTTGAAATGTTCCTTCCACCCACACCCTTTCCAAAAAAAAACAAAAAAAACCAGCACATTTAGAAAGCACTCTCCGGCTTCTCTTAAAGGTTATGCATGTCATATCTAGTATGTTCTAATGTTGGATTTTCGTGTTAAATGTGGCCAAAACAAATTATGAAACATCATTATAATACTCAAATAATGAGGTTAGCATATTTCAGAGATATCCCCGCGTTCTAAAACGTTTTCCAACTGTTCCAAAAGTAGTTTGTTCTCTCGGCTAGGTGTCTCTAACACTTAGCCGGCCTTCTGTTATTGCTCATCTTCTCTAGACAGGAACTTCTGGAGGGATTTTTTTAACATTGTATAACATTATTAAGTTTTGCTGTATACTCCGTTGCAGTAAAACAACAGTGAAGCCGTGATTCGAGGAGACTCAGGGATGCAGAAACACGCTGGCCAATCAGAGCAGACTAAGCCAGGAGAGGGGCGCTCCTGGGCGTGCCTAGCCTACGCTTGGTTGCTTGGCAACAGTAAACAGATGTTCTCTGGTGCTACCTTCATGCACATTGAAAAAAGTCACATCAAAAGGTATTGTCAAGTTACAAGAATTATATTTCGGGATTTGAAAGTATTTCTCGATAGAAGTAACAAAATATGAGATAAAATGGCAAAAATATCAACTATATACAGGAATACGATGTCCTGACGCACTTCCGCCATCTTGAATGATTAGCCTGTCACTTTGTTCCTGTGTCTTGTAGCTAATGTGGCCGTAGCGTCAGATATAGGTTGAGTACAGCAGCAGCCACCATTGGCAGTATGAGAAAGATAAAGTGTTTTTTAAGCATTAAAGCATGTACACATGTTCTAGTACAAACACAAAATACAAGTATGACACTGAAAATGCCATATAATAGTTATTAGTATAATGGTTGGTCTTGGTATTGGGCTCACAAGGATTATGCACAGCAGTGCTTTGAGATAAATGCTTGCATGGGCAACAGCGCCAGCTCCATCTTAGTTTAGTGTGTAAATTAGCACTTAACCACTGTTAGCTTGCTTGTTTGCTAATTAGCAATTACCCCACTTGTGCTGAGGCTGATGGGAATGTCATAAGCATTTATTATTTGGTAAAAAGCTAACATACTGGACAAAGTTGGACGTGATAATGGCACCAAATGAAGGGCTCACCCAAAGATATTCATCCAATTCCATTTATGGCAATCTGTCCAATAGTTAGTCATTTCAATCTTAACAATGACATGTCTTCTGGGACTAGATCAAAAGTTAGGGTACCACCAAAAAGAAGGTTGAAGAAAACTCAGGCACTTGATAGGGTAAAGCTTAAAAAAATATCTTCTTGGCTCTAAAGTCATTAAAACATGCCTATGCATTTCAGCTATTAAGCCTAAGGCCTTCATCAGTACATCAAGTACCACCAACATGAACTGTCAGTCATATCATGCCAGGAAGTGACCACAGAACTCATGGGTGTGTAATGGCCATTGTGTGCCACGAGCCCTCATTATAAAGTTCACTTTTCAGTAAAACATGTTGAATAATCAATTAACATATATTCATATTGAGCTTTACAGCAACCAGCAGGTATCCTAAGTGCTTTCCATCAAGGGAAATAGCTGTAATTATACGTGTGTAATTAAATGTGATGGCCTGATTCTAACAGTGAAAGACTTGGCTTCCTTTGGTACCTTTTACTTTAAGTTTGAACACAAGCACAGAATCATATGTAAGACTGCTGCACATCTAATGCATAGGTTCACTATCGACTGACTGGAGGCCATCATTTGGGGTGTGTGTAAGTGTGTATGTTGGTGTGCATGCCCAACCCGGTCTCACGGCAATTCGTGAAGTTGTCACGTTATTTTGATTTATTGATTCGTCATAGTTTATTTCTAACCAACAGCTCCTCATTCTACAGCTCTGACACTTGATGCAGCAAATTTAAACGGTTTAATGAATTTGGTATGACAAGAGACGTGGAAATCACTTTACTATTTTCTATTAACTGCAGTATACTAGCAGTGTAAAACGGACTTCAGCAAATTCGGCCCAGGCATAAAAACATCATCCAAAGTGGTAATGTTATGGTCGGGAGGAATTATACCACATTTGATATGCAACTAAACGTCATGCTGATTAATAACATAGTGAACTATTAATGTGTGATTCATAGAAGCTTCTTTTAGAGCAAGCAGGGGGCGAAATGGGCCGAGAGCAACAGCAGCCTTGTGAATGAAATAAAACAGACTATTCTTATTTAGGTTTTCTGGTTTGCATTTATAATGTTTTCCCTCAGCTGAGAATCTGTATCGCTCTAATATTTAATGTTAATTATAGACTGTTATTTCCATAGGAGGTTATTAATGGGCAGTTAGTAGGGCTGCTCGATTATAGAAGAAAAAAAAAAATCACAATCACAATTATTTTGGTCATCATTGAAATCCTGATTAGTTAACATGATTATTCATTGTTTCACTGTATTTCCTACAGGCCAAACGTTTGGACACACCGTCTCATTCAATGCGTTTCATGACTATTTACATTGTAGATTATCACTGAAGGCATCAAAACTATGAATGAACACATGTGGAATTATGTACTTAACAAAAAAGTGTGAAATAACTGAAAACATGTCTTATATTCTAGTTTCTTCAAAGTAGCCACTTTGCTTTTTTGATAGCGCTGCAAACCCTTGGTGTTCTCTCAATGAGCTTCATGAGGTAGTCACCTGAAATGGTTTTCACTTCACAGGTGGGCCTTGTCAGGGTTAATTAGTTGAACTTCTTGCCTTATTAACGGAGTTGGGACGATCAGTTGTGTTGTGCAGAAGTCACACAGCCAACTGTTAGAATTCATATTATGGCAAGAACCAATCAGCTAAGTAAAGACAAACGAGTGGCCATCATTACTTTAAGAAATGAAGGTCAGTCGGTCCGGAAAATTGCAAAAACTTTGAATGTGTCCCCAAGTGCAGTCACAAAAACCATCTAGCACTACAACAAAACTGGCTCACATGAGGACCACCCCAGGAAAGGAAGACCATGAGTCACCTCTGCTGCTGAGGATAAATTTATCTGAGTCACCAGGCTCAGAAATCGCAAGTTAACAGCAGCTCAGATTAGAGACCAGATGAATACCACACAGAGTTCTAGCAGCCAACATTTCTCTAGAACAACTGTTAAGAGGAGACTGGGCGAATCAGGCCTTCATGGTTAAATAGCAGCTAAGAAACCACTGCTAAAGAGAGGCAACAGGCAGATGTGATTTGTTTGGGCCAAGAAACACAAGGAATGGACATTAGACCAGTGGAAGTCTGTGCTTTGGTCTGAGGAGTCCAAGTTTGAGATCTTTGGTTCTAACTGCCGTGTCTTTGTGCGACGGAGAAAACGTGACTGAATGGATTCTACGTGCCTGGTTCCCACCGTGAAGCATGAAGGAGGAGGTGTGATGGTGTGGGGGTGCTTAGCTGGTGACACTGTTGGGGATTTATTCCAAATTGAAGGCATATTGAACTAACATGGCTACCACAACATCCTGCAGCAACATGCCATTCCATCCGTTGGACCATCATTTATTTTTCAACAGGACAATGACCCCAAACACACCTCCAGGCTGTGTAAGGGCTATTTGATCAAGAAGGAGACTGATGGAGTGCTGTGCCTTCACAGTCACCGGACCTGAATCCAATCAAGATGGTTTGGGGGAGAGCTGGACCACAGAGTGAAGGCAAAAGGACCAACAAGTGCTGAGCATCTCTCCTTCTCCTTCAAGACTGTTGGGAAACCATTTCAGGTGACTACCTCTTGAAGCCCATCAAGAGAATTATATATTATATATATTTCACACCTTTTTGTTAAGTACATCATTCCATATGTGTTCATTCATAGTTTTGATGCCTTCAGTGAGAATCTACAGTGTAAATAGTCATGGAAATAAGGGAAACTCATTGAATGAGAAGGTGTGTCCAAACATTTGACCTGTACTACTGTATATGTTCTTTTTAACCACCCAATTGTAATTCCCCAAAATAACATGATTGATTCCACACAATGCTGTTTTGGCAAGTACAAATCTACTTCTTTCTACTCCTTTTATTAATTTCGGGGCGTCTCATTCAACATAGCATTTGAAAAAAACTGAAGTGGTTTTGAAATAGTATTGAGTAAAAGTTGACATATTCCAGTCTGTGATTATCATCAACATCCATTCCTTTAATTTTAGTCAAAATAATTCCTAATTTCTGCTTTTCTAACTCAAACATTAGGTATAATTTCCTATAAATAAGGTTCATTGACCATAAATTCCAAAGATAACTGTAAAACTAAAGTTAATAAGTCAAAAAAGCATCAAGTGTTGAAAAGAAGGAACAAAAATGTAAAAGTTAAAAACATCCATTAAAAAGTATCAAAAGTGTTGATTTTCAATTTTGATGGGAAGACAACACAAGGGTTAAATTAAAATGAAACTGAGAAACAGTTAAATCAACAGTAAAACACCTTGAACTCTTGAAATTTCAACCTTTCCCATTTAAAAACATGTTCCTTGCAAAATGTAATCAAAATTTTGAAACAAAACTCGGAACAACAACTGATCCTGACCAGGTAAGCTGACCGTGCAACCCAAGATACAATGGCAGTCTAGCCACGTTGAAAGAGAAAGAAACGAAAAAAACTGGCTTTAGACCAAACATAACCCCACTACCCCAGCAATCTCGCGTCACGGTACAGCCCTCTGGTCCCTTGGCTATGGCGACACAATCTCTCCGCCATGTGGTCTTAACTTTCCCGGTGCACGTATGTCCCCTGTTCAGCTTTAACCTAGAATGCTTTAAGGTCCATGATCCGTTGGAAGCCATCAGCTTCTTAAGGAAGCTGATTAGCATGATGGCTGCCTGCTGCACTCTTATCTGTCCAGCCTCTCAGGAAGGAGAGGATATCATAACAGCAGGGACGCTGACCTCAGGCTCTTTACTCACCAACCAGCAGCCCCAGAGGAACCCTCTCCATCGGGCCCGCCCCACTCTACGGACTCTGAATTAATGAGTGTGCAGCAATCTGTATGAAGAGTAAAACACTTGCAGCTGGCCCTGCAGAAAGGTGGGCTTAATTTTTTTTTAATCACAACTTGACATTACATGGCAGGAGGTGAGTCACTTTGTTTGGTAGCATCCGGTAGCCAGTGCACTCAGAAACAGAATTACACCTATTACCCTGACGTTTCTGGAGACCTTTGAGAGTCTTTTCACAATGAAATGATGCACACAAAGTTATTTTTAGAACACATTGACATCCGCACAATGAGGGTACAACTACAGTAGTCTATACTGGTGACACCGGATGTCTGTCACCTTCAGCTTTTGTATTTTAAACACCGGTGGATTCATGACGACTATGGTTACCTGCTCCTCAGATCTCTGCAGCGTAAATCCAGACAGCTAGCTAGACTATCTGTCCAATCTGAGTTTTCTCTTGCACGACTAAAACTACTTTTGAACGTACACATGTTCCACCAAAACAACTTCCTTCCTGAAACTACTTAGCAGAGGCACCGTTGCTCCATCTGGGGTTTAGCACCGCCCAAGAAGATTGTGATTGGTTTAATGAAATGCCAATAAACCAGAGCATGAACAGGTCTGGCAAGACTACAACTACAGTAACTTGAAGTGTATGGACAACCATTTTGAAGAGAAGAATATATTTTCCCTTGTATTTACACACACACACACACACACACACACATCCGCATACCTAAACCACATAGGTAGATTTCCAAAGCATCCCAAAAAGCACATGTTGAGAAAGGGAACGAGTTTAGGCAACAAAAATACTTAGTTAGGGTTAGTAAAACATCAGGGATTGGTTTAAAATATTCAAAGAGAGTGAGTGAAGTTCACACAGCTGAATGCTTGGGAAAAAGACATACAAATTTACATTTATACACATCTTCTTTCTTGAATTGGTTTGAAATAAGTCACAAGTTCCGTAAAACTAATTTTAAAATGACACACGTGGGACACGACCCTGTGTTTGACCCATCCACAACCCCGACTAACCTCCCTACGCGGAATTTCCCCCTTACATACGACTCGCTAAACCCCATCTGGATGTTGCTCTCCACGCTGAAGGGTGCTTTTGTCATTGCATCGGACGCATCAGACAGCCACTGTCCAAATGTCATGCTTTCTGAGTAAGAACGGGTTGTAATTTAAGGTCTTTACTGTCTGTATCCATGCATATGCTTTGGCCTGCTAATGATGTCTGAGGCTTTTTAACCCACTGGGTACAGAATGTAGTGTGTATTATTGATGTGTCACATGTGTTGGAAGAAGTATTCAGATCCTGTACTTAAGTACTAATACCACACTTTAAAAATACTCTGTTACAAGAAAAAGTCCTGCATCCTTGCATTGTCTTTAAAAGGTTAAATCGTTCAAATGATTCTAGTTGTAGTCTAGCAACGCGTGACCCTGCAAAATCCCCAGTCTTTACACATTATGACAGTCTTCAAAGTCTTCTAGTGTATGGTAGGCATTTATTTTCCAGTCATATCTGCTGGACTTGTAGGACGTTATATTGTTGGGTACTTTAATTTATGATAACATTTCCAAATATAATCCAGTTTAAAAAAATGAACAAAGCAATGAGTTTCAAAAAATTATAGGAAGGAAGGTGCGAGAGTTCAGGGGATTAAAGGACCCAAATCCAGAGAGCAGGCAGGAGAAAGTTTGAGTTGAGGATTTATTAGAATGCAAATCAAAAAACGGGAACACAGACGCCACAGGGGAGATTCGAACAAACAGACCAACGATGGAACAAAACACAATTATCTGACAAGAGACAAAGGAAGACAGACACTAAATACACAGGGCAACGAGGTAACACGAGGCAGGTGACACAAGGGCTGGAGAACAGGTGAGAAACATTAGGCAGTCACAACGGTGGGGAAACACAGGAAGTAAGGCAAGACACAAAAAACCTGAAAACCCAGACTGTCAAAATAAAACAGAAAACAGGGCAAAATACAAAACGAGACAGAAAAGACACTCACAATAAGACGAGATAATACAAGACCAAAACCAGAAGATACTACAGGACACAATACCAAAACTTTAACAAAAGGAGGGCTTTAACAATTGCAATATGTGTTCATTGACATATGTGTATGAATATGTGTGTATACAGTGAAAGTGTGTGTATAAAGAAGATATAAATATGTGGTAAATATAATACTAATGATAATTTACTGAGTTATGGAAAAGTGCTAGGATTTTCAGACATGTCTGTGTTGGCTTATTGTTTAATGAATGTTGTGCTTATTTGACTTATTAGTACATTTCATTGATGTTTTATTAGGTTTATTTTGAAATGTCTGAAATACATTCATTCATAAAGCATTGCATTTTATAAACTACTTGTGTTTTGTGCGCAAAAATCTTAAATTGTAATGTAACTAGTAACTAAAGCTGAATGAGATTAATGTAGTGGGGTAAAAAGTACAATATTTCTCTCTGAAATGTAGCACAGTAGAAGTAGAAAGTGGCATTAAAAGAAAAGACTCAAGTAAAGTACAAGTGCCTCAGAGTTGTACTTAACAAAAGTACTTGAGTAAATGTACATTCCACCGCTGAAAATGTCAGTGTTTATCTGTCGTGTCTAAGATGAGAGCAGAACTCTAGCAACAGCAAATGACCACCTGACAACCCATGATTACCCAGCAGCATTTCTCAATTACAGAGCACAGACAACATCGCTAACAATGTATTTTTAATGAAAAGATGTGACCCAATATGTTGACCACAAAACATGGTAATATGTTGATAGGAATGCGTTCTCATGAAGGGGTCTGTATGATATCTTATGAAAATCAAAATGTATGATATCCCACAAGATTAGGAGACCGCCGACTGGTCACATGATGCCGGCTGGTCACGGAAAGGAACTGCCACACGTGGGACGCGATCCTCTGGGTGAAAGTCCTTTGGTTTTTTGTGGATTTTCGGCTTTTCAACACTACTCGCTGCCATAACAGTGCTGTTATCACGAATGATGCTTCCCATTAAAATACATTTGTTTAAAATCTGTGCTCACCATCATCACAAAACGAGAAAATCGTATCCTAATAGATTAAATAACGTCTCCATTTCACGAACTGCCATGCGACTGGGCTGGCATATCCTATTGTGCATTCAGTTTTACTTTAACATGTTAAGTGTTAAAGGTCCCATGACATGGTGTACTTTGGATGCTTTTATATAGACCATAGTGGTCCCCTAATACTGTATCTGAAGTCTCTTTTATATAGACCTTAGTGATCCCCTAATACTGTAACTGAAGTCCCTTTGAAATAGACCTTAGTGGTCCCCTAATACTGTATCTGAAGTCTCTTTTAGATAGACCTTAGTGGTCCCCTAATATTGTAACTGAAGTCCCTTTTAAATAGACCTTAGTGGTCCTGTATACTGTATCTGAAGTCTCTTTTACTACAACTGCCACTTTGCTTGTTTGAAAGCCATGATGTCTCTCTCTCTCATGGGTGGGCCAAATTCTCTGTGCAGGCAAAGCAGAGAAAGGGGAGGTAACCTTGTCCCTTATGACCTCATAAGGGGAAGATTCCAGATTGGCCCATCTGAGCTTTCATTTTCTCAAAGGCAGAACAGGATACCCAGGGCTCGGTTTACACCTATCACCATTTCTAGCCACTGGGGGACAACAGGCAGGCTGGGGGAACTCATTAATGTTAAAAAACCTCATAAAGTGACATTTTCATGCCATAGGACAGGGGTATTCAATTAAAATTTTAAGAAGTCCAGTTAGAGAATATTTTGTCAAGCAAAGGTCCGCAACATCACAATGACCAACTTGCGTTATCATTCAGTACCACTGCCTAATAGTTGTATGAAAATATGTAAGTATCCTAGTCAACAAACTACTGTCAAAATAAAAATAGGCTACAATTCAATGACATTTCAACAATATTAGTCAGTTCATATATTGAACGGTAGGGATCATAAATAACAAGTACTCTAATAATAAATTATCAATTTAAATAAAATAAAGGCTGCATTTAAAAAAATTTTAAAACAGAGAAAATGTGCATCTCAAAATAAAGTGCTACATTTTATAAAAATGAAATAAAAAGTATAATTTGAGTTTCCCTTTTACTTTTTAGTTTCACATCTTGAGTTTGAACAAATTTTATAATCTCAACAGCTTTAACACCTCCTTTTCTCTTTCTTTCCCTTTTTATATCTCACTTCCCCACTTTATCTTCCTTAGTGAGAAAAGTGAGCCCTTGCTTATCCTGCCAAGATTTTAAATCTGGGCTGGAAAGGTGTCAGGGCCATTCTCATGCACATGTGTAGGTGCTCATTGGTGAGTCCGGATCGATATTTGCTTTTAGTTATGTTCGTTGTGGAGAAAGCTGCCTCACAGTTGTATGTGGAGCCAAACATGGTAAAGATGTACACGGCTACTTTCCTCAGACCTAGTAAAGCGGTCTCTGAGACCATCTGAAGCCAGAAAGAGGCAGGATCAGTTTTTCCAAAATGTTCTTTCAAGGCTACATCTGCTTGGAGATCGACCAGTTGCATCTGGAGAGACCCAGCATTTGCCCACTTGAAGAGCTGTGTGACTACCTTTGAGAACCCCCTGACATCTCTCAAAAAGAGTAAATCAGTAAATGTTTTTTTTTTTATGTTTACCCAAAATCCAATTTTAAGGGAACATTCATTGACACGTTGTTGGGCAGTAAATGAATGCGTTAGGATTCTGCTGGATCGATCATATTGGGCTTATAGATTTTTTTTTCTGTGCCCTCAGTTGGGATGTCAGTGGGTATATTTGATCAAAAGATTTGTGCTTTGTCTCATAGTGGCGCTTCACATTGCTGCTTTTAATAATCGCGACAGTCTCTGAACATATGAGACATACTGGTTTTGAACTACCCGTTGGAAGAATGAACATGTCTCTGTCCATTCTTGACTGAAAGCTCCGTTTTTGCTGTCCACTTTTCTTTTGTTTAAATCACGCTATCTAAAACCTCGTCTCTCTATCGTTATGTCTCTCCCTGTGTGTGTATATCTCAATCTTGCTCGAGTAACAGTGGTTATTGGAATGCACAGAATTTATTGGCTTAATAGCATCACATGACAAGATTAACAACACATGCTATTGGTCTGTGAGTTTCCTGGGCCGTGCCAGAGTGCTAAAGCAGTACCATAAATGCTAGAAAGGCTGCGCAGATTAAAATAGAAATGCTCCGTCAAAAGTCAATAATTGTCAATAATATACTGGTCCGGGTCCGGACTATACGGCGGCTGGGTCCGGATCCTGACCGCGGTCCGCCTATTAGTGACCTCTGCCATAGGACCTTTAATGTCTGACTGGAAGAGCAAAGAAAATCCCATCCTATCTGTCTTATCCATTTCAAGAAGCTCTTTAAAAGAATGAAAGTGGAAGGCTGTTCCCATACAAACTTGTCTGCCACTGGTGGAAAACTTTGATAAAGTCCTATTTGGCAAGTGGATTTAGTAGTGGATTATTCACTTTCATTAGCCATGCCAACAGCATAGTCGGAATATTTCACTCTTTTTTTTCGGAATAGGGCAAAAACCGTAAATTATATGCATGTAGACATTGTCAATGTGCTAAAGGAGCTGGAACTTCATCACTGAATCATAATTCTCACCACAGATTTGATCCATCATTGATTTAGAATAACTTAATTGTAAGTGAAGTGAAGACATTCTAGCTTACGCTGAATTTCTGAGGACAACTGTGAATTTCATGAATAACATCCCCACAGTGATTCAGACAAGACTCCATTACTGACAGATCTTTGGCTTACCATTGTTGGCTTTGTGTCTCAGCTCAATTTGATACCATCATTCTGTTTTCAGCCTCAGCCTTACACACCTAACAAGCACCGGTTAAAAGCATCCTGTCATAGTCCTCTCTGCCCCTCTTTACTCTCTCTTTTTTAAAAGGTCCCATGGCATGAAAATGTCACTTTATGAGGGTTTTAACATTAATATGCATTCCCCCAGCATGCTCGTGGTCCCCCAGTGGCTAGAAATAGTGATAGGTGTAAACCGAGCCCTGGGTATCTTGCTCTGCCTTTGAGAAAATGAAAGCTCAGATGGGCTGATCTGTAATCTTGCCCCTTATGAGGTCATAAGGGGCAAGGTTACCTTCCCTTTCTCTGTTTTGTCCGAGAATTTGGCCCACCCATGAGAAAGAGATGTCATGGCTTTCAAATGAGCAAAGTGGCAGTTGGTCAATGCCACACCCCCAGCCTGCACCTTATGCACCCCCAATCCTCAAAAGCGACAGACTCAGAAATGGCACATACCAAGGAAATTTCATTGTGGGACTGGCTCTAGTGGTTGTAATTCTGCACCAAGGCTGAATTTTGGGAAAGAGACTTCAAATACAGTATTAGGGGACCACTAAGGTCTATATAAAGAGACTTCAGATACAGTATTAGGGGACCACTAAGGTCTATATAAAAGAGACTTCAGATACAGTATTAGGGGACCACTAAGGTCTATTTAAAAGAGACTTCAGATCTGGCCTCTAAACTCTCACAGCACCCATGTCAGACCATTATGACTGAAATGTAAGACCTGTCTGATGTCTGTGGTAAAATGTGAAAGAGACTCGATATAATACAACTCTAACACAAAAGCTGATTGTCTGCAATATAGCTAGCATTTTGGTCTTATTTGTAGCTGTAATACAGCAAAATTATATTTGGACTAGTGAAAGAAAAAACTACAAGACCAACGTTTTTTAAAGGAAAACAACCACTCGAATAATGGCTTACATAATCGACGGATTAAAGCGACAGTGAAAATAATGGTTAGATGCATTTGCTGCTCTACTCACTAAAACAAACCCGACTACATCGCACTATCATGTAGTCCTAAAAAAAGATTGTGTCGTTGCAGGGATTCTCAGGTTGTCTCATTCATGTTAGACTTTAATGTATGCAGCTGACTAGACTCTCTCTACTTTGATTTTCTCTCTGCACCGGGTAACCTGTAGGGAAGATTCATAGAGCTTCTCTTTGAACTGATTATGCAATAAACAAAATCACAACAAAAATCTCTAAGACAGAGTCATGAATGCCTCAGGAATGCATTTTACATTGACTGTACACTTTGTGTGAAATAAGGTGCATGAACAATTTGATTTTACATTTTAACATTCATAATTGAAATGATGTCTTGATGTTTCAGTATTGTGACATCTGACCTTTCACTTCTGTCTTGAAGTTGTTATTGTAGGGGATTTTAATATTCATGTGGACGATGAGAATGATAGCCTTAGTACTGCGTTTATCTCTCTATGAGATTCTATTAGCTTCTCTCAAAGTGTTCATAAACCGACTCACCGTTTTAACCACACCCTTGATCTTGTTCTGGTATATGGTGTTGAATTTGAACAGTGTTCCCACAGAATCCCTTTCTATCTGACCACTGTTTGATAACTTTTGAGTGTATCCTGCTGAACTACACACCAGTAGGCAAACATGTCTATACAAGATGTCTATCTGATAGTGCTGTACGCAAATTAAAGCAAATACTTGAGAAGATGTGGCGTTCCACCAAACTGGAAAATTCTCGTTTAATCTGGCAAGATAGTCTTAAAACTTATAGGAAGGCCTTCCACAATGCCAGAGCAGCGTACTACTCGTCACTAATAGAGGAAAATAGAAACAACCCCAGGTTTCTTTTCAGCACTGTAGCCAGGCTGACAGAAGGCCACAGCTCTACTGAGCCAAGTATTCCCATAGCTCTTAGTAGTAACGACTTTATGAGGTTCTTCAATGATAAAATTATAACTATTAGAAGCAAAATTCACCAAGACCTGCCTTTAACTGGCACTGACTTATCTCTAAACTCAGGAACCTTAGAAACAGCTGTAAAACCCGATATACTGTATGTTTAGACTGCTTTGCTTCACTTGCTCTTTATCAATTTAATTCAATTATGTCTTCAGCTAAACCATCAACCTGTCTCTTAGACCCCATCCCGACTAGGCTACTTAAAGAAGTTCTACCCTTAGTCAACACTTCTCTACTAGATATAACCAATCTGTCTTTATTAACAGGCTATGTACCACAGTACTTTAAAGTAGCTGTAATTAAACCTTTTCTGAAAAAGCCCAACCTTGATCCAGATGTTTTAGCCAACTATAGACCTATATCCAATCTTCCATTTCTCTCTAAAATTCTTGAGAAAGCAGTCGCCAAACAGCTGTGTGACTTTCTGCATAGCAACAGCTTATTTGAGGATTTTCAGTCAGGATTTAGAGTTCATCATAGCACAGAGACAGCACTTGTGAAAATTACTAATGACCTCCTAATTGCATCAGACCAAGGACTTATCTCTGTACTGTTGTTATTAGATTATAGTGCTGCATTTGATACCATTGACCATCATATCTTATAACAGAGATTGGAACATTTAATTGGCATTAAGGGGACTGCTCTGAGCTGGTTTAAGTCTTATTTATCAGATCAATCTCAGTTTGTTCATGTTAACGATGAATCCTCTGTGCACGCCAAAGTTAGTCATGGAGTCCCACAAGGATCTGTGCTCGGTCCAGTCCTGTTCACTTTATATATGCTTCCTTTAGGCAATATTATTAGGAAGCACTCCATAAACTTTCATTGTTATGCAGATGATACTCAATTATATCTATCGATCAAACCGGATGAAACTAATCAGTTAGCTAAACTTCAAATGTGCCTTCAGGATATTAAAACCTAGATAAGCTGTAATTTTCTAATGTTAGTTATTGCTCTGGGGCCCAAGCACCTCCATGACGCATTATCCAAAGAGATAATTACTCTGGATGGCATCACTCTGGCCTCCAGCACCACTGTGAGGAATCTTGGAGTTATCTTTGATCAGGACGTGTCCTTTAATTCCCACATAAAGCAAATTTTAAGGATCGCCTTTTTTCACCTACGTAATATTGCAAAAATCAGGAATATCCTGTCTAAAAACGATGCAGAAAAACTAGTCCATGCATGTGTTACTTCTAGGCTGGATTACTGCAATTCTTTATTATCAGGCTGCTCAAAAAAGTCCATAAAGACTCTTCAGCTGGTCCAGAGTGTTGCAGCACGTGTTCTGACAGGAACCAGGAAGAGAGATCACATCTCTCCTGTTTTAGCTTCTCTGCATTGGCTTCCTGTAAAATCCAGAATAGAATTTAAAATCCTTCTTCTCACCTACAAAGCTCTTCATGGTCAGGCACCATCTTATCTTAAAGAGCTCATAGTACCTTACAACCCTACAAGAGCACTGCGCTCCCAGAATGCAGGGTTACTTGTGGTTCCTAGAGTCTCTAAAAGTAGAACGGGAGCCAGAGCGTTCAGCTATCAGGCTCCTCTCCTGTGGAACCAGGTTCCAGTTTGGTTTGGGAGGCAGACACCGTCTCCACATTTAAGAGTAGGCTTAAGACTTTTCTCTTTGATAAAGCTTTTAGTTAGGGCATAGAATTGAATATTGTTAGGGAGTGAGGGGTCGCAGCGTCCGCCTACCTGCCTCTCGTCATACTTGTCAGATCAATCTATCATATAATCAATAATATACCCTACCCTAACCAGGGTTTGTATCCCATTCCCTTCTCTAACCTTCCTGACCTAACCCTAATTGTCTCTCCCCCTACCCTAACCAGGGTTTGTATCCTATCCCCCACTCTGACTCTGACCCTCCTGACCTTAACCATAATTGTCTCTCCCCCTACCCTTACCAGGGCATAGAATTGAATTGAATATTGATAGGGAGTGAGGAGACGCAGCGTCCGCCTAACCCGGCCCACCTGCTTCTAGTCATAGTTGTCAGATCTATCCATTATATAATCAATAATATATTAAAACTGGAGGGAGGCAGGGCATACAGCCCGATCCGGTTGGGGAGAGTTCTAGCCTGACCAGGCTCCTCTCTTTACCCTGTCTCTCCTAGTTATGCTGTAATAGTTTTAGACAGCTGGGGGACTTCCTTTGACACACTGGGCTCTTCTCTCCTCTATCTTTCCATTTTTCCATTTGTGTGCATCCATGTCCCAGAAATGCTTGTTACTAACCTATCTCTGGGGAGTCATTCCCCGGAGTCCTTATGTTCTTTTTCGCCCAGCATGTTTCCTTGGATCAGGGAGGCTCCAGGATCATGGTAGCAGCTGTCGCCATGGTCCCGCTACACGTCCTGCGATGCCGTGTTCATCCTGCTACGCTCTGCTGTGCCCTGCTGTGCCTTGTAATGCCGCACAGTGCCCTGCTATGCCATGAACTACTACAAAGAACTACTTCAAACTATTTTCTTTTGTGACTGTCATTGCCACTCTTCATCCTAACCCCAACCGGTCGTCAGACACCGCCTACCAAGAGCCTGGGTCTGTCCGAGGTTTCTGCCTAAAAGGAAGTTTTTCCTCGCCACTGTCTTGAATGTCACTGAATTGATACTATAAATAAAATTGAATTGAATTAAATGCATTTGGCACAAACTTCATATTGGTTATGTGTTCAAAATTGGTGGAGTGTAAGTTGATACTTTATCAAGTTTTAGTATTTAATTTGGTCTTTCTTTCTCGTACTTTAATCGTCTTTTATGCAATTCAAATATTTCTTCTTGTATACTTCTGGATCTCAACATGTGCCTTTTAATTGTGCTCACTCTGTCATTGATGACTGGCAGCATGAACGTGTGTATATGTTGCGGAGGTGGACTGTAGAAAAGACAATTGCACAGCTGGGATAAATAAAGCTATCTGTATCTGTGATACATCTGTATTTCAAGGCACATGTTAAATTATGTCAAATTAGACCCATTTATCTCTCACCTGCTATTCTTTTTGGTGTGCATGCTGTGTTGTGAAGCAGCACACAATGGACGCACTACGGAGGCTCAGCTCCAACGATGTTTCCATTCGTCTACCTCGTCAACCCTGGCTCTTTGAAGTGTGAGCCTTTTCTTTGCCGAACCTTTGAGTTGGAGACCCGAGAGAAAAGGCTTTTCCTTCTCTCTCTCTTTCTTTCTTTCTGCTCTAATTACCTACAGAAGAACATGGTTTCCTTTCACCATCATGTCTCATAGTTGTATAAATTGTTACACAAGGTCCTAATCTTGAAGCCTAGAGCCAATTAAGCCTATATTTCATCTAAAGAGACCTTTTGTTGTGGTTGGGGTCCGGCTGGCCGTAAGTATTTGTTTTGTTTTCTATTTTTATGAGTTTTCGGTCAACCTGCCTTGTTTTGTCCCCGCTGTTTCTTTTTCTCCTCCCCCTCCCTCCTGCTGAAGCCAGCTGACAACGCACACCTGAATCACATCCACAATCAAATGCTTGTGAACATGGTCATTTCATGAGATCTTTTTTATAATTACAGTAAAGTTATATTTATTTACCTGACCACAAAATGTGATTATATATGTTATATTGCATACAGAATGTGTTTTATAAAAGATTTTATTTATTCTTAGCTATACAATAAAGGCAAGAACTTTGGTCTCTCGGGTGAAAGTTCCGTGTTGTTTGACCCATCAACCACTCTTAAAAAACCTCCCCAGGCAGAATTTTGGGCTTTCATACTACTCTAGCTGCAATCTACACAGACACTGAAGGGTGATGTTTGCGTCGTATCTGACGCTGTGAGCCACTGCCTAAGCGTCCGTATTTCACGAATTCTGAGTGACTTGTCCACACAAGAAAACTATCTCTCTTTTAATTTAACCATAGCTTGTTTAACATAACCATAATCTTACCCTAACATAACCATACTTTGTCATTTTGTAAACATAGCCATACTGAGAAATACAGAGAGTTGTGAGGAGCTGATAGTCTTATTTAGCTTTGGAGCAACTCATTTGCCAATGGCTTCAATTGTTGCGCACTATAACAAAATAATGTGGCAAATCTGTTTTTATCTCCGGTCCCATTCCCACACTGGGCCGCGGTGCCGGGCACTTCAGCGCAGTCTTTAGCCTTCACAACTGGCTTCAGTCTGCATGTGGGGCATACAATTTGGCTTCATTAACAACTTTTTTGGGATTGATATTCTCTCTTTATGAGAGATGGCATTCATTTTAACAGGCTAGGCTCAAGAGCGTGCTGTGCAGTACTTACCACGTGATTGACTATACTATACTATATACTATACACTCAAGACACTGTTTGCAGCACTGGGTGTTTCAGCCCATCATTGTAGCAGGTTCTCCACCTTGTTTCAGATCATCTCCAATCATCAAACTCCTGCTCACTACTACCGATATTTATACATCTAGTCCAAGTTATTTCTCAGATGTCTTCAGAGCCTTCTCTTCACTTTGTAGTTCTAAGAGTCCACCCCATCAGCTGAATACAGACCTTTTAATCACAATTGAATTTAATCTGTGGAAATATGTTGAACTCTATTGCTCCTGTGACTATCAGGATACTTTGAGCTAAATCTAAGCCTTGGCTGAAAAGTGACACTCCCAAAGCCTTGTTCCATACAATACATTCACTTCTCAACCATGTTGACACCACTTGTCCTGTATTCACAGCCATTTGTGAGGACTTTCTAACATTTGTCTTAACAAAAATAGATCTTATTCAATCAAATATTGTATCTTCCCTTCCATTTATGATCCTGGTCTGACACTTTCCCCCCCTTCTATCCTTGGCTTTTAGCCTATATTACTATCTCTCTTCTATGCCATTGTTGCTCATACAAAGGTCCTCCACCTGCCCCTTGGATATTGTTTATTCATATCTTTTTAAAGGATGTATTGGACACTGTAGGTCCCACAGTTTAACTTATTACAAACAGCAGTCTTGCTAATGCAACTGGCCTATCTGTTTTTATACATGCAATAGTCCATCCTTTTATTAAGAAAACCGAACCTCGACAAATATTTAAATAATTACCGTCCCATTTCCAAGCTTCCCTTCCTGACTAAAGTATTGGAGAAAATTGGATATGCTCAGCTATTGTCTCATTTAGAAGGACATTTAGGAATAATTTTAATCTGGGTTCAGGGCTCGTACCGTCTCGGCCCTTCTTAAAGTCTCAAATGACCTGCTACTGGCTTTGGACTGTGGTAAATGTGCCATCCTAATTCTATTAGACCACAATGTAGCATTTGATACAGTGGATCAAAATAGCTTATTAAATCGTCTTAAGAAACAGGTTGGCATCCAGGGCACCGCCCTTAAGTGTTTTTCCACCTATTTACTATTACTTCTCCACAGCCCCCTATTTCTTGTGGAGTACCCCAGGGTTCCATTTAAGGGCCTATTTTATTTGCTCTGTATATTCTGACAACACAATGTTTCCTTCCACTGTTATGCTGTTAAATGATTCCAACTCTGTTACATCTATTCTTAACTCCCTCCAGGATGAGGATCAATTCAGTGGTGAAAAGTTGCTTTTTCAACTCAGGAATACTGCTAAACTGAAGACCATCCTGTCTGCTGATGATATGAAGACTACTACAGTGGTGTGAAAAAGTGTTTGCCCCTTCCTCATTTCCTGTTCCTTTGCATGTTTGTCACACTTAAGTGTTTGAACATCAAACCAATTTAAACAATAGTCAAGGACAACACGAGTAAACACAAAATGCAATTTGTAAATGAAGGTGTTTATTATTAAAGGTGAAAAAAAATCCAAACCATCATGGCCCTGTGTGAAAAAGTGATTGCCCCCCTTGTTAAAACATACTATAACTGTGGTTGTCCACACCTGAGTTCAATTTCTCTAGCCACACCCAGGCCTGATTATTGCCACACCTGTTCACAATCAAGGCATCACTTAAATAGGAGCTGCTTGACACAGTAAGGTCCACCAGAAGATCCTTAAAAGCTACACATCATGCCGAGACCCAAAGAAATTCAGGAACAATTGAGAAAGAAAGTAATTGAGATCTATCAGTCTGGAAAGGGTTATAAAGCCATTTCCAAAGCTTTGGGAATCCAGCGAACCACAGTGAGAGCCATTATCCACAAATGGCGAAGACATGGAACAGTGGTGAACCTTCCCAGGAGTGGCCGGCCGCCCAAAATTACCCCAAGAGCGCAGCGACGACTCATCCAAGAGGTCACAAAAGACCCCACAACAACGTCCAAAGAACTGCAGGCCTCACTTGCCTCAGTTAAGGTCAGCGTTCATGCCTCCACCATCAGGAAAAGACTGGGCAAAAATGGCCTGCATGGCAGAGTTCCAAGGAGAAAACCACTGCTGAGCAAAAAGAACATCAAAGCTCGTCTCAATTTCTCCACAACACATCTTGATGATCCCCAAGACTTTTGGGACAACATTCTGTGGACCGAATGAGACAAAAGTGGAACTCTTTGGAAGGTGTGTGTCCAAGTATATCTGGCGTAGAAGGAACACTGCATTTCATAAAAAGAACATTATACCAACAGTAAAATATGGTGGTGGTAGTGTGATGGTCTGGGGCTGTTTTGCTGCTTCAGGACCTGGAAGACTTGCCGTGATAAAAGGAACTATGAATTCTGCTGTCTACCAAGAGATCCTGAAGGAGAATGTCCGACCATCTGTTCGTGTACTCAAGCTGAAACGAACTTGGGTTCTGCAGCAGGACAATGATCCTAAACACACCAGCAAGTCCACCACCGAATGGCTGAAGAAAAACAAAATGAAGACTTTGGAGTGGCCTAGCCAAAGTCCTGACCTGAATCCTATTGAGATGTTGTGGTATGACCTTAAAAAGGCCGTTCATGCTCGAAAACCCTCTAATGTAACTGAATTAGGACAATTCTGCAAAGATGAGTGGGCCAAAATTCCTCCAGGACGCTGTAAAAGCCTCATTGCACATTATCGCAAACGCTTGGTTGCAGTTGTTGCTGCTAAGGGTGGCCCAACCAGTTATTAGGTTTAGGGGCAATCACTTTTTCACACAGGGCCATGATGGTTTGGATTTTTTCACCTTTAATAATAAACACCTTCATTTACAAATTGCATTTTGTGTTTACTTGTGTTGTCCTTGACTATTGTTTAAATTGGTTTGATGTTCCGAAACACTTAAGTGTGACAAACATGCAAAGGAACAGGAAATGAGGAAGGGGGCAAACACTTTTTCACACCACTGTATAACTCACTGGATCTGGGTGTTGACCATTCCTGTTTGTTTCGGTTGCAGCTGGTGCAAAATGCTGCAGCGAGACTTCTGACTGGCACAAGGGAAAGAGACAGCATCACACCAATTCTAGCTTCCCTTCACTAGTTACCTATTGAATACAGGATTGATTTTAAGATTTTCTTTTGTTTTTAAAGCCATTCATGGTCAGGCTCCCCAGTATATTTCAGAACTCCTCAGCCCCCTACTCCAATTCCAGTTAGATCCTCAAATCAAATTTTTATTTGTTCCTCGATCAAGGGTAATGCCTTTTCTGTGGTAGCTCCAAAGCTTTGGAATAATCTTCCACTTTGTCTCAGATGTTCCCCCTCTAAGAGGTTTTTAATATATATTTATTTGTGTTGTTTTATGACTTTTTTGCTTTGATTTTAGTTGTGCTGTGCACTTCAATTTATACAGTACTTTGGTCAACTTGACTATAGCATTAATTACAAATGGAGAAGTTTTCAAATTAAAATATTTAGCTTTAATCTGCACCTGCTACAATAACATAAAGTAAGTGCTAAATGGCAGCGCTAGTTGGATTTTTAGCACTTTAGCAGGCAGTAAGTAAAATGTACAAGAAATCAGCCTAACCTATGTCTCCAAAATGTTTTTGTTTTGAAAAGTAACTCCACCAGCATCCTCTATTTTTGTCTGAAGTAGTGGAATTCATTTTGTTAAAAAATATCACCGACAATTCACCACCCATAGGGCCCTGGTACAGACCACGGCCCAGTCTTGGAGCTCAGCCAGCCCAAGGGAGACCTGATCTGGGCACTAATGAAGATCATTAGCCCTTTCAACTGCATCAGTATGGCAGTCTCTCACCACTTGCCTGCCCTCACCTCCTCCTAAGAATGAATGGAAGGACATGGGTTGGGGCTTATTAGACAGAAGAAATGACATCACTATTCCCTGCCTCTTTGATCCCTAGCCTTCTGTCTCATAGCTTTTCTTCACTGTCCTTTTATCCATCCTCTCATTTCTTACAGGTAGTCAACGCGTGTCATATGAATCTGGATATGGAGAATAGAATAAAATAGAATACACCATGGACGTCGTTAGGCCTATTTAAGAAGGGCTGAAGCTACCCCAAATTATAATAACAAAAATAATTCAATTTGGTTTTTTCAGCGCACTCTGTGTCACTCACTATGTGGATTCAATCTTCCACACCATGTGTTGGCATCGTTGTGCACTGCAGTCTGTTTTAATTTTATTTCACAAACTGTCAATTGGTCGAAATGACAGTGTTTTAGAAACATTGCATGGAAACAGTATGTGGACAAGCGAGGTAGAGAGTTACTGAAGACAGAGAGAGAAACAAACCAGTAAATCAGAGAAATAAAATGTTTTGCCGATTTATCACTCAAAATGCTGTAGCAAGTATCTCACTATCATTAAAATTATCCAAATTCATAATTAAAAACAACAAATAATAAATCCAGCTACAAAAAAGCCGGAAAGTCGAAAGTTAGACTGAAGTACAAAGAGTCAATGGCTATGAAGATGATACACCGTCTGGTCTCTTCTCATTGGTTTAAACTGGTAGCTTTATGTGTGTGTATGTGTTGCAAGCATAGACTGTTAACATACAGTCTATGGATGCAAGTAGCTGCAGGATTTATCTCATTGCAAATCTTTGGTCTGGACCTAATACCGCACCATAGACTGTATAATATACAGTCTATATAATAAACAGTCTATGTACCACACACAGTGAGTGATACCGGTGTGAAAATGTAAGTCGTTAATGACTTGTACTTGCTTTACTTTAGCTACATTTACATGAGGTAAAGATTATGGAATATTTAAGTTGGCCATAGATAGTCTAATAGTCTAGCTAGTGTAAACGAGTGAAATACAAGAAATAGGTCTCCTAGTTTGGTATCCAAAACTCTCTATTCCTTACAATTAATATAGCCGGCTATTAAAACAATATCAGTCACTAAATATTATAGTGTTACTGTTAATGCTATTGTACCAGTATATCCTTCAATTCAAGAGAGCTAACGAGAGAGAGAGAGAGAGAGAGAGAGAG
This sequence comes from Percina caprodes, assembly GCA_013375575.1. Lineage (NCBI taxonomy): Eukaryota > Metazoa > Chordata > Actinopteri > Perciformes > Percidae > Percina > Percina caprodes. Next base: position 21,734 of record JABXJD010001193.1, on the reverse strand, counting down.
AGAGAGCAGGAGTTTGGCAGGGCACCTGATTCTGAGGGAGGCGGCTTGATTAAGGTGATTGAAGTGGGGTGTGTTTTGTTTTCTTCATGTATTTGTTGGCAGGTCTAGGCAACAAGGCATAGCCTGAACTAAATTATTTCATGATATTTATCATGTATGCTTTATTCTGGGTTGGCCTTTCTGGCTCAGTACTAAACTGGTTTGAATCATACTTACAGAATAGGGACTACTTTGGTAATAGGTAATTATACATCTAAGCATACAATTATAAAGAGCGGAGTTCCCCAAGTCTCCATTCTGGGGCTTCTTCTGTCTAGCATCCATATGCTTCCACTGGCTCAGATTATGAAAAACAACAAAATAAGTTACCATAGTTATGCGGACAACACACAAATTTACATAACCTTATCGCCAGGGTTATATAGTCCAATACAAAAACTAAGAGTGTCAAACTAATTAACGGCTGGATGTGCCAGAACTTTCTGAAATTAAATGAGGGAAAAACTGAGGTGGTTGTTTTTGGAGCAAAAGAGGAACGATTAAAAGTTTGCGCTCAGCTTCAAACAACAATGTTAAAAACAACAGACAAAGCCAGAAATCTCGGTGTAGTCATGGACTCTAACCTGAATTTTAACAGCCACATTAAGACAATTACAAAGTCAACCTATTATCACCTTAAGAATATATCAAGGGTTAAAGGACTTAGGTGTCAACAGGATTTGGAAAAACTTGTCCATGCTTTCATCTTCAGTAGACTTGACTACTGTAACAGAGTCTTTACAGGTCTCCCTAAAAATCAATCAGACAGCTGCAGCTGATTCAGAACACTGCTGCTCGAGTCCTCACTAAGACCAAGAGACTGGATCTTTACACTGGCTTCCTGTGCCCCAAAGAATTGATTTTGAAGTACTTCTGCTGGTTTATAAATCACTAAATGGTTTAGGGCCAAAATACATTTCTGATCTTCTACTACACTATGACCCCCCCCTCAGGTCGTCTGGGACAGGTCTGCTTTCTGCCCCCAGAGTCAGAACTAAACAAGGGGAAGCAGCGTTCAGTTTCTATGCTCCTCATATCTGGAACAAACTCCCAGAAACCTGCAGATCTGCTGCTACTCTCAGTTCTTTTAAATCAAGGCTGAAGACCTTTCTTTTTGATGTGGCCTTTTAAATGATATTCATTTCTTAAACTGAAGTTGATTTTTATCGAAACTGTATGACAAACAGCAACAAAAATTAAATTTTTATCATTAATGTTAGCTGAAACAAATATTGAAGTGAACTGAATGACTTGGTGTTGATGTTGTTGTTAACAATTTGTAAAATTAGGGTTGTCGCCATTATGGGGGTATTTCTGAACAGGATATGAATATATGTCTGAGAATTTCTCCAAAGCAGGTGTGACATAGATTTTATGGTAAAATCTACAAGAAACAGTCGGAGCTGTTCAGGATTTGGTAAAGTTAGCCATGATTAACTAAGCGTCATAGTGACAACTATATTGTTGTGTAAAGAGAAGCACTTCCACTCTTGGTTATGGGTAACCAGAGTACAAAGTCCCGTGATCCTGCGGAGCCCGTGGTAGATGGATGAGATGGTAAAGACATATGGTTCTGCCTGTATAGAGCGACCTTATTGGTTAACAAAGTTTGGGTCTCCACAAAAAGGTTATTGCGCTCTGATAACGTGTGTGGGGCAGCGGCTTATACACTGTTCCGGTAGCCTAGCAGCCTAAAATCTGCTATCTTATCTGCTTTTATATGTTTAACTGTTTTTAACTGCTTTTTAATGTTTAATTTCTTGTACTGCACTGTAACTTTTAGTACTTACTTTACTATAATCTTTTTATATGAAGTACTTTGAATTGCCCTGTTGCTGAAATGTGCTATAGAGGCAGAGGCTGGCTGTGCAGTTTGAGACTTGGATATATTCACTCTAGGGAGATGGCCAGTACCACAACCTTTGGCATCTCTGCAATTAAGGGTTTTGGTCAAGGGCTTGTCAATGCTACAAAATGGGAAGAAAGAATAATTACTTTCCCCCAAAACAGATCATCCGGTCTGGCGATTCTAACCCATGACAACTGCAGAAGCACAGCCCTGCATTTCTAAGCTCAAGGCGTTGTTCCAAATATGACATGTTTTAGAGACAGAGCTCTGGTGTAAACCCTGTGTTTGCATGTGAGTGTCTACCCCTTCCTTGTGTACAGAGGCAACGGCAGCTAATGAAGCAGCAGCAGGAAGTACCAAGGCAGTGCATTGACAGCCAGAAGGCAGAAGAGCAAAATCATTGCCAATGCTGAGTGGATCTGACAGAAGAAACAACTGGACCAGGTAGAGAAACAGACAGAGAGAGGTATAGAGACAGATACTGGGGAAATAAAGAGAGGAATGTGTGTGAAGGGAAGTTTCCTTGCTTCAGTGATCTAACTTGCTGCACTGACTGCTTCAGGGATGAAAGAGACCAAAATCTGGGTCCGCTTTAAGCTCATTAAACACAGAACCAGCCGAAGCTGAAAGGCCTCCGCGACTTTGCTAACCCTACACCAAGTAAAACCCAGCTGTCTGAATACAGCTCTCAATTTCCCCTGCGACACTGAAGCAGATAGAAGAATGCTGAATTTTATGTTATCAGTGTTGGGGTAACGTGTTAAAAAAGTAACACAATTACAGCAATGTATTTCTTTTTGCTGGAACACAGTAATATAACACATTACTAATAACATTTTGGTAATATTATACCCATTACAATCTCAGTAACATGAGTTACAATGCATTTAACCTGAAATTACGTGGTGATTTGTTAGGAATTCAACAACACTGTGAAACATTTTGGCACAGAAAAAAAAGTCAGAGTGAAAGAGCAATGCAATCTGTTGCTGGGGTTCGATGGTTGAGATGACTGCAGAGACTGATTCTACTGGTTTGCGAGCTGGAGATACGTAGGCCTAGGTGGAATTATTATTACGATGCATTGAAACAAGTTGCTGTCCTGTCACTGTTCCCGTACCGAGCCAGAACCAGAGAAGGTATGACAACACCTTTGTTCCAACAGGTAACGGTAGGGACAACACTTGTGTCCCAACAGGTAACGGTAGGGACAACACTTGTGTCCCAACGTATGTCAGCGCGGACAGCTATGTGTCGAAGCAGTTGACAGATATAGACATGTTCGTAAATTATCGTCTGGCTTGCTACACGTAAATATTAGCATTACATGTATCGACGGTAGAAATACCATACCGTACTTCAATACAATAAGGTAGATACTTTTAATTCTCCTACTTTATACTTCTTCTCCTACAATTCTGAGTCAAGTAGGCCTATTGTACGTTTTACTTCACTATTTATTTTTTTGCTTTACTTTGCAGATTCAGATTAATTATACAACATATTATGATGTATATGTATGTAGTGGATAAAGATGAGACTGTTGATCCAGTGGTGAAATTCACAAGCTACCTGCCAAGTCATAGCTTATACTTTCGTGTTCCGTATTTTGGTGAAAGTAACTCAAAACGGACGCAAAGGTGTTTTACAATTCAGAGACGGTAATATTGTAATATAACTAATTACTGTCAGTATTACTGATTTCCTAAGGGGAATGTGTCCACATAAGTTTTCTAATACAAACCCTAGACGATAATTGGACAAATCAGGTCTGGACAAAAGTTACACCAGAAATGTCCATGTCAGACGCGTTCTTACTTACTGGAAATACTCTGTTTGGTTTAAACGAGGGTGACGCCAGGGTAGAGCGTGCATGAGAATAATTATAACAGATTGGGAGGTAACATTTCTCAAGAGCAATTATTGAAGGAGACACAAATAATAAAGCCAAAACCAAGAGCTAAAATTAACAAAATGATACAGGAAAAAGTAACATGTCCTTGGTCAGGCACTGTTATATTTGATATTATGTACAATCGGCTTCCTACGTTTTTGCTTTGTACAAGAGAGACACCGCAGGGACAAATATGATCAAAATTGCATGGGGACGAAGGTAGCTGAAGGCCGTTTCTTGTTTTTTTGGGGACGAAGGTTACGGAAGGCTTTCTTTTTTGTTGAAAATATGTCTCTTTATTGCATCCTTAGGCATTTTATGTTAATATATTTCCAGTGACCCTTGATTTGAATCCCTCTACTGTATATGGCATCTAGTTTTCTATAGAAAGGGTTATGTTTAGTGTTGAGGTTACAGATGCTTGAGCTTGAAGGACATTAAGGTGTTAACTTGTGTTTTGGTTTGTTTTAGGTCTGTGATTATATTCATGTATTAGGTCAAACATACAGAAAGTTAGAGCTAAACTCAGAACATGTCCACATGTTCAAGATGGAGGTCCTGTTGTGTGTTGGCTGTCTGTCGATTTATCTGATGAGCTGTATGGTGCAAGATGAATGTCCGAAAGGATCGATACATTTCTAAATTTCTAATCCAAACAGGCAAGAAGACCAGGCAACAAACCACAGGAGACTAGCCACGACGACAGCAAACAACTTGACATGAAGCAACAATGCTTTGACATCAGACAAAGATTGAATACACCAGGTAACGAGAACTAACAAGGAACAGGTGCCACTAGGGATGAAAGGTGAAACAAATCAGGGCTGGGCAGACGATCAAATAAGGCAGGAAAACACAAAACAGCAAGTAAAACTAGACAAGACTAGGGAGAAATGGAAGCCTTCAAAATAAAAAGGGTAACAGTACATACAGAGACTAACAATATCCTGTTAGGTCCAGTTCTGATTCATTCAAATGTTATCAGACCCATATATCAGCTGGTACACAGTCTCCTGTTGTTTTTATTAAGATTTATTTAAGAAATGTTATTAGAGTAGCTGTCAGAAAGTATTAGGGGACTACTAAGGTCTACATAAAAGAGACTTCAGATACAGTATTAGGGGACCACTAAGGTCTATATAAAAGAGACTTCAGATACAGTATTAGGGGACCACTAAGGTCTATATAAAAGCATCCAAAGACCACCATGTCATGGGAGCTTTAAAAAGGGCATCACAAACACGGACAAGTGAAATGCATTACAGTTATTTCTAGGAATCTTAGCAAATAGCATACATGTTTTTTTCTTTATTCAAGCAAATCAAGTTATGAGACCACTTTTGTAAGTTTACTTTTATTGTTAAATTACCAACCATGAATGCACTACACTATCAGTGGGATAATGGGAGTGGACGTGCAGTAAAGGTGATCTGGAGGAAATTTAAGCTACTGAGACACAAATAGGTTTGAATTTAGGATATAGAAAGCCCAAAAATGAAACAAAATAAGGCAAGATAATAAAATTGAGACTCAGTTGTCAATGAGATGATATGATATGTTAGAAAGACAGAGAGCCCATCCAGCTCAGACCCATCGTGGCTTCATTTAAATCCAAATTATATCGTCCCTCCAACTTCTGGAGTTATTTCTGTTGCAGGAATATTGCTATATAACCTTTCAGCCCCCAGCCGCTTTAATAAATAATCAATGAGCCTGAATTATGCACTAATAAAAAGGCTTCTCATTTTGGATTATTTTATTATTAAAGTTTAGATATTTCAAAGTTTTCTCTGGCACTCGTGGCAGATGCTATGGGCACCCTTGGCACATGCTGATTCAAGTCAAGTCAATTTAATTTATATAACCCAATATCACACAGTCTGTATCAGCATGCGACACCATCTGTCCTTTGACCCTCGCTTCAAATAAGGAAAAAAAACTTCCCATAAAAACCCATTTAACGGGGGGGTAATGGATGCGGATCCCTCTCTGAAGACGGCCAGACATTATGTTGTGTGTACAGAATAGACCAATGTAATAAAATAACAATATAGTCAATCCATTTGATGTTGTGTGTACAGAATAGACCAATGTAATAAAATAATATAGTCAATCCATTTGACAAAATAATACAAATAATACATAAAATGTAAAGATATATATGTAACAGATAGATCCAGTAAGATGTCAAGCTGCTTCCAGGTGTCTAAAAAGCCAGAGCCTGAGCCACGGAACTGTCTCTTCACCATGTGACCTGGAAACGTGTCTGGCTACACAAACACACACAATTTAAAATTGAAGATTTACACAGATAGGAGAATGAAACAGACACACAAGGTGAGAGAAACAGGAAGAGAAGCTGAATCTCTTGGAGGATGATCCCGATCCAACATGTGGAATGCAGCACGATGGTGAGGAGAGAGAGACAGAGGAAGATAGAGAGAGAGGGAGAACCACACAAAGATGCTTGTGGGACACAAACAACATTGGTTTACTGAGAAACAATGGCGCAGGACTACAGTGTCACATTGCTAGACCTTCCTCCACAGCACTGGGGAGGAGGGTCTGGCTTGTCCACACACGTGCTCTGGTTTATTGGCATTTCTTTAAATCAATCACAATTGTCTTGGTGGCGCTAACCGCAGAGCACAATGACAATGCTTCTGCAAAATAGTCTCAAGAAGGAGTTACTTGTTTTGGTGGAACATGTGTACGTTCAAAGTAGTTTTAGTCGTGCAACAGGAAACTCAGATTAGACAGATAGTCTAGCCAGCTGTCTGGATTTACCCTGCAGAGATCTGAGGACCAGGTAAACATAGAAACAACTAATTGAAAGTCAAAAAGTTGAGTTTGGATTTAAAAGGGCCTCAACAGAATCAGACTGTGTGATGTTCATAGGTTATTACAGAGGAAGGGGGCATGATAGGAAAACAGAAATTAATATGTATATCAAAAATTGCACTTTGTCTTTGTTAATATTTAACCTCCTGTAGATACATACAATTGTAATTGCTTTTCTAGTCTTGACGACTACTCAAAGCGCTTCAACATAGTACCTAGACTGCACTTACCACCTGAGGAATAGCCACCCAACTTTTTTCAATAACACTATGTTATGTGTTGTTGTACTTGCATGATGTCAAGAATGAATTATGCAACAGCGGTGCATAAGTGATTTGCACTCTGAAACTGTAGGCGCGCCAAATCACTAATGTTACGCAATGTTACTTGAAGCAGGAAAAATAGCATGCTTTGGCAGCGGACAGAGCACGCTCGTAATTGGATACGCAGTCTTGCCATGAGAGGTAGAAAACAACCAGTTTGGATTCACACATTTGCACTTCCAATCTTCTGCAGGCATGCTAAAGAGCATGTTTCGTTATTAAAACACAATCCAGACCTCTTTGACGGTCTAGTTTTTGTAATAAGAGGCCAACAGGCGTATAATAGGGTCAACAGATCCCCCGTGCACATCTTTCAGAGCACTTACAACAAAATCTATATGACAACACTGACTGGATAAGGCTGCTTTAATTTCATACCTTGGTACCATATTATAAAAACTATTTATTTATGATGTCTCATGTGAAATGGTTTAAAAAACAAACTGAAGTCAATGACATGTTTTCAGTCTTTTATTCCATCCTGAAAATATTTGTCAATCTGATCTGCGAAGCATCTCCTCGTTAATTAAAAGGTGCTTCTTTATACACTGTGGCACATTTGGTTGTTAGCTGAAGTGGACTTGTAGGAATTTCATAATGACATGAGATGAATGGAGCAAAACTGAGCTTTTCAGCATCCTCTGCCATTGTACATCCCATCTCAAAGAGATTGTGTAATCTCCAAACAGCTTTGTGTGTCCAAGTAGAAGCATGTTTGTGTGTTTTCTCCCCAAGCTGACCAACCCACTCGACATCTCTCCCAGCCTTAATCAGAGCTAATGGTGGAGCCAAGAGAACCATACAGTACACACCATATGCTGCTCCCAGTAATCGGCTCATTAGGTGCCAGCCTACTTAGTCTCTGCCTGAATGGAAATGCTAACATATCATGGAAAGCCACTGAATAATAATAATAATGATGCAATTTAAATGACATTTGAAGATATCTTTTTAACGTTTGACATTCCAAGGAAACAAAACCAATCAGTCGGGATCCCTGCACTCTCTTCCTCAGAAGAAATGACAAACATTTGCAATAAGAGGGGATAAAACTGGCTTGTATCTGGCCCTGAAGAAACACTGATAGTTAGACGTAACCCTCATGTTGTCCTTCGGTCAAATTGACCTGTTTTCAGTTTATTTTTTTGTCAAAATAAGCGCTGAAAATGTCAACAATAAAAATATCAAAAAACTTTGGCAAAAACATAAAAAATAAAAATAAAAAAAATTAAATTAAATAAAAATATCAAAAAAGGGATAGTAATGTTGAAATTTTTTTTACCAAAATGGGGTTTTTTCATGGTTGACGGCAAGACAACACGAGGGTTAACCTTCGTGTTGTCCTGTTCAAATTGACCCGTTTTCAGTTAATTTTTTATTTTATTTGTCACAAAAAATTAGCCGTCAAAATAAGACATTAAAAATATCAAACCTTTGGAAAAAACACCAAAAACATTAAAAAAAAGAGCCCACAACATTGGAAAAGTGACAAAAATGTTGAAAAAAGTGACCAAGGTTGAGGGAAGACAACACAAGGGTTAAGACATGGAGGGCGTACTTGAAAGTGGACATTTTATATTCTCCACTGTAATTGGTTGATGCAGACAGGGTTATAATATAAGAGTAATGTTTTTATAACAATCAGATCGACACTTAATAAGTCAAAATAAGAAAAATAAGTCCACCTTAAAAATACAACCACAATCAAACGTTACACAAGTAGATGGCTTTTGATTTATATTGTTATGGGACAGGAAGCCAGTGGAGAGTTGTGGATGTACTGGAGTTTATGTATTTTATCACTTTGGATGATGTACAGTAAAGAAAGCTTTTGCAGTAGTCAATTCTGGATTTGATGAAGGCATGGATGAAGGTTCTGGGAGCAAGATCATGACTGATTCATCACATTTTAGTTTGAGGCAGTTGGTTTGCATCCGTGATTTAATTTCACTAAGTGAGTGAGTTGCCGTGGTGATGGATTTGGTGGAAATCTAAAGCTGGACATCATCGGTGTATCAGTGGAAGCGGAAACCACCATATGTTCGAAATTGGTCCTTCCTTCCCTCACTCACTACTTCCTATATAGTTTTTATTAAATAGTCAACTACATAGGGAGCGACCAAACAACATTTTGGACTCTTACTGAAAGGAGACTAGCAAAATTTTTTTAAATACAATATGTTCTATGTTACATTTCTACTGTTTAGAAACCAAAGCCCGGTCCATTTTTCCTTTTCAGTTTTCGCGGCTACTTCTTCTCCACTGGGAATGTCCGCAATGCAATGTGATATACGGAGTAAAATGTAGGCTACATTGTATGATCACCACTAGAACATGGCGAACACACTATATAGTGCATTATTTCCATGATACGAAGGCTTCGAACCCAGCTCATGACGCCATATGATGCTACCAAGCATGCAGACGATGAACAGGAGGGGACCAAGCAACCAACCCTGAGGGACTCCTTGGAAAAAAAAAAAAATTTTTATGTGCGCAGAATATAAGTGTATATGTGTATACAAGGGAGAAAACATTGGAGACACTTCCGAGAGTCTGCCCTCTAATTGGCTACTGCTGTCCCAAAGTTGACTCTGAGTCAGTTCAGTTCAGGAATGATTGGGAATGAATTGAATCGGTACACTCTGCTGTTACTTTAGCTGCGTGTGGAAACCCCGTATTTTTTGCCACAATACCTATTTGCAGAAAGGGGAAACTTGTGGCAAATTTCTGCAGAATACATGATTCAAGTATGTGGGAATAGCACAGGAGCACCGAGATGCTAGTTGTTTGCAAGGGTGCATTTCATGCTTTGAGAATTCCACATTTCTTTTGTCTTACTTGTGCAGGTTTTAGTGGTCTCAAGAGCCGCACAATCCTTTTGTGAATTTGCCCTTCATTAAACATATAAACACACAATTTATAAAACAATCTGCTCCTTCAAAAGGAGAGGGCTAAGAAAAGTTCAAATGTGTCTTGTCGACTCATATGTTAACATCCTTAAAGGGTTTTTTTATGCATCTTTAAGCCGTTATGACTTGGATCAGTCTTAATGACTTGTTTGTATGATTTCTTGGATGTTTATGAAGACTTGGTGCAAGTTAAAGTGGTGGCCTGGTGCAAGGACATTTGTATGATTTATTTAATCTGAGCTAATGACATCAAGACATGACGTCTGAGCGTAACAGCTTGATTCTTTGTCTGTATTTACCTAATGAGCTGTCCGTTGTCCCCATTTGTTCTCATCTAAAGAAAACTGTAAAATCTCTGGTGCATGTGAATTTAAGTGCAGTATACATCTGTGGTATGCCTCTCAATTGGTCAGCATATGGCTAGCTTGACAGCATCGATGCATCATTTGAAAGGAGGAGGAGGCTCGGCAGAAGCATCTCCCATTGGGGAAAAAGCATGAAGGCACAGACAAGTGTTTAACATGCCTGGGTAGTAACACAAGCATCTGAAAAGCAATTGATTAGGCCACCACTGCTGTCTGAATCGCAATTCCATCTATATACCTCTGTTTCAGCTCGTGGCACAATGATGAAGAAAGGGAACAGTTACTGAGTGGTGAGATCCCAAACACATTCCCCTGCCTCACCTCTCTCATATTAAACAACTCCATGTACAGTTCCCTTCCTAACTCAACTCTTTGTTTATTTATTTTATTTATAGTTTCCATTTTGTTTTTCTCCTAAATCTTGCTCAATTAAACATATTTGCTGAAATGTATGGCCATTATTAAAGTCAAAGCTGCTCAATTTATGTGTAAAGTTAAAGAAAATAATTTACCATGTAACATATTACATGAGACGGGGTATTTATTATATTGTTAACCCCAAGTAAGGCCAAGGAGGCAAAATAGTGATACAGAACTGAACTAAATCAAGGCAGGCAAAACAAAACACTTTTACAAAATAAATAATAATAATAATAATAAATTTCAAACATTGATTTCAACATGAAAATATATTTTTGTATGGCTGTTGAGAGTATTTTCTGATTAATGGAGTGATTAAAAGAGAAAATCATATATGAAACAAGACTTTTGAATCTGACTATATCCAATGTTCAGATTTCTCTTCTCGAATGATATTGTGAAGTAGAGGCAGGACCTAATAAGCTGTATGCTTCCACCTGCTCCTTCTCAAACTTAAACTTTTTTAAAACATTTTTATGGTCTTTGGTAAATTCTGATTGCGTTAATTTTGTTGTTTTAATTTTTTATTTTTCAAAAATGTATGAAATCATTTAATTCAACTTTTATCATTTTTCCTAATCAGACCTTGTTCATTTTTCTCCTTCATTGCTGAGTCTGTATGTTAATGTGTAAAGCATTTTTTTAAAAAGTGGTATATAAATAAGGTGTACTTTAAAAGAAGAAGAATGCTTCTTTTTATATAAAGTTTGGCTGCTCCTTTGCTGCTTGATGCCTTAAAATGCTCCAGACCAGATATTGAGTAGCTTCGGTGTCGTTGCACGAGCGCACCTCCGAAACTTCCAACGTACCCTTGATGATCAAGAGCGCATTGACTTCAAATTCAAATTGCATGTTTGCTAATGAAATGGTTATGTTTCCACCACATCAACCAACCAGCTTCAGTTTTCTGAAGGGATGTTGGAAAAGAAACAAGTTGGCATTCAATCCAATGGAGAGGGCTGCTTTATATTGAGGATGGGGATCACGTTGTTTGTTTTAGCTGTGTCAAAGCGGTGGGGAAAGGTGTAATTATTGAGTACACCGTAAGGTTAGACGCAAGTTTTGTTAAGTGAGGCTTCACAAACTGGCGAAAGGCCACAGAAAATGACACGTCTAAGCTGCACAGGGATGCTATTAAAAGATCTCTGCTCTAAAGAACCACCCCAATCAATGCCCTTTTATCCAATGCTGCCTGCCAGTTCAGGTCAGTGCTATTCCTGGGAAAGAATTGGGTGGCTTTTTCAGGGTGACAGCAACCATGTGGACATTTTGCATGAACTTATGCTGGAACTTACCAAGCGGCAACTTCCAGGCCCAAATGTGAAGCAAATGCAGAAGTTTAACGTGCATCTATCTATTTTTCAGCAGCGGGGGCAACTCCACTGGTTGCTAAAAGAAGTCTGATTCTATAGAACTCTATGGGGAAATAACCTTAATTCTCACTTGATTTTTTTACTAAGTAAATATTTAGTAGCAGGGGATGCTTTAGGGCTTACGGACTGTTAATGGGGGTTGTGCATTGTCAATGTATAATTCATTCTTAGGTTGCCAAGTCTTCTTTCTCTTTTCCCTTCTCCATCAGATTTGACTGATTAAAACCACCGTAGAAGGCACAGGTAAACAGAGCACGTTTCCCACAAGATGGCGCCCCTATCCCAACATGCAACACAGCATGATGTACATTTACGTTCACTATGCAGGAGGATGTAACTCTCTTCAAGGAAACAATGCCATAAAAGGATCGGTTCGGACTACAGACTCACAACTTATCACTTTCATCAAGCGTATCGCTTATTGAAAAGAAAAATGTTTGTGAAAATTCATCAGATTCATTCAAGTATCAATACCTACAGGGTGGACACAAATGCACAGCTCAGCAATATATATTATAGTATAATCAGAGGCAAGTTAGAGATCTTTAAAGTATAATTCAATTCGGTCAATTCAAGAGAGGGCGGCAAACAAAGCAGAATATCTGAGGAGTTAAACGTTAATTTCTGATTGTTTCATGGCAGTTACATTCTAAATCACAACTGAAAACACCCACACTTCCACGTGATTCCCATTGCCGGATTTAGTGTGAATGCAGAGCATCATCCTGTCTGTTGTGTGTGTGTGTGTGTGTGTGTGTGTGTGTGTGTGTGTGTGTGTGTGTGTGTGTGTGCTGAGGGTGCAAAGCGGCAGTTGGGAATGAAAATGGGCTGACCGAACACTGTTATTGGCACATTGTTACACCCCACATGGGACCCAAAGGCTCTTTGGTGACGCCCATAAGTTCATACATACACTTCTAGTGGCTCATAAAAGATGATTGACAGGGATGATTTTGTATTCTATAATATATAGTCAATACATTGTTTTTTAGGCTAATACTGAATATTATAAATATAATATCTGTTGTATCAGGTGAAGACTATTCCGTCAGTGAAGTTCCTCACTGGGACCAATAAAGTATAACTTAACTTTTGGCTTTACTTTGCAAAGATGCTGGAGTAGTCGGGCTTAAATCTGGAACTGCAGTTATGTTCATTAACAAGACATCTGCTTTTTTGTTCTGTGCTTTGCAACATAAAATGAAAGTGTCATACAAGAATAGTTCTTCATCTCACAAAGTACGTTCATACCCATAATGTCATGTTTGAGGTCTTTGCAGATCATAGCCCCTCTCAACTATCATTTCACATACACAGCTTGAAGTAGCTCATGCAGCTTTGCTCATGGCTTTTGCTTGCCCTGTTGCCAGACTTGCAGCAGATTGCATCAATGCCACCACATCCACTTCTGCCAAAATCATTGTTCTGTTTGTAATTTGTTATTTTGCTCTTTCCACCATCAAAACACATTGATTTTGACCAATTTTGTCTGGTAATGCTGTTCTGCAGAGTTAGTTGGCCCACCTATCTACTGTACAAAGAAGTTGAAATGAGTGGTGCCCATATCTGATTTCTTCAGTAATTGAATCATGTGAACGTCCTCAGGTTGGACAACAGAAGCGGCAACATCCCTGACAAACCAAGGTGAGAATAAGACCGTGAGCTTTGTTACCACAATACTTTTGGCAACACAGAGAGAAATGCTGAGATGATACAGTCTATAAGGATCACTGGCAGACAACCCCCCACCAAGAACCTGGGTCTGTCCCAGGTTTCTCCCTAAAAGGAATAGAATTGTTGGGTATTTGTAAATTACAGAGTGTGGTCTAGACATACTTTAACATTACTTTAAGTGTCCTGAGATAACTCTTGTTATATAGATCTCTGTGTTGCGACATGAACCCATTGCCCGGTTGGCATGTGCAATAAGAATTCTAGCGTCTTATTTTGACTGTAGAGATATAATGAAAAGGGAAAGATAGCAGAAATGGAGCATGACGCCTATCATCCTCCTCTTCTACCATATGTAAGCAGGCATCCATGCTCGTACAACCAGTGTTGCCTTTCAGCATGTGGGCTTTTCTTGAGACCGTATCATAGAAAGAATGCAAACAAAAAGTCAATTTCACTTCATCTTCTTTTTGCTCAGTGGATTATACTCCAGTAAGAATGAGTAGAAAGAGATGCAAGAGTTCCTTTGTGTGATTTTACAATGCCCGAAGTAGGAAGGCATAACAATAAACTGTAGTTTAGGTTATCTAAGTGATTCAGTATTGCTCTTTAATGCTGTGTTGTGCCATTATCGGCCTGATTTTCAGTAGTCACTTATTTTCGGGGTTAATTATCTGTCATCTATTCTGAGATGAGTTGCTCAGCAGACATCACTATTGCCTCAATGGGAAGAAGTGCCTTAAAGCTGCATTGTGTGCCTGTCCATGTGTTGTCTAAATCTAAAAAAGAAATCAATGCTTTTATCGATGTTAACTTTTTAACGTTTTTGTCCCTTTTTCAATGTTTGTCACTTGACGTTTTCAACACTACGTAACACTAACTTATTAATTTTAGTTTTACTGTTAATGTATGTCAGTAAACCTGATTTATAAGAAACTATACCTAATGTTTGAATTAGAAAAGCAGAAATTAGGAATTATTTAGACTAAAATTAAAGGAATGGATGTTGATGGGTAATCACAGAATGGAATATGTCAACTTTACTCAATACTATTTCAAAACACTTCAATTTGTTTTCAAGTGTTATAAAATTGAATAAGACACCCCATAATTAATGAAAGTAGAGATTTGTACTTGCCAAAGAGCGTTGTGTGGAATCAATCATGTTATTTTGGGGAATTAAAAGAACATTGATATAGGAAAACGGTCAATTTGACCCGAGGGCTATAAGGGTTAAAATAGCCTTGAACTTGTGTGTTTTCACTTTATTAAAGTATCGCCTAAAAATGTTGTGTTCATGTTCTGCCAACCTAGCTAGCTAGTGCTAGTGTTAGCTGGTCTGCTGATTTTCAACCACTTAGTGTACTGTCAACATGCTATAAAAGGCACCAGTACCAGGAGGTCTGTGCTTACCCGCCAATAAAACTCCACTGGATGACTTGCCTCAGAACGCTCGAAAAGCCCTCCTCTTTAGCAGTATGCTGCGTTCATTGTTTTGGGCTAAGTTTTCTGCAGTAGCATCTTCTGCATGTTGGTTGGGGCCCCTGCTTGGAGAAGGTGAGAGAACTGGGCCTTCTATACAAGAAAGCAAGGGGATAAAAATCAATATAAAAAGGTTACATTTCGAAATGTGCATCAAATCTGCACATCTGCAGAATCTGTGTTAGGGGATTAGAAAGCAGGATTAAGAAAAGCTTTCATACCAAAACTTTAAGACAAGTGTAAAACATTTAGCAAATAAACAGGTATTAATATATTTAGAGGGATATTAGATGGGTAACATTTGGACATACCAATGAAATGTTAGGCTGTGATTGTGTGTGGGAAGTCACTGAGGGATCATGCTTATCTCCTATTGATTTGGTCAGGATGCCTCCACGGAGAACATGTGTAGGGAAATGAACATTCATCTAGAACATTTTGGGGAAAAAGAATTAATGTGTGGGTGGAAAATGGGCAAATAAATCACAATAAAAGAAAAATGCTATAAAAAAAAGTTAAGCCAGTAAGGGATGATGCCCTTTTCACAGTTCTACCAACTCCTGCTGGTTGCTCGAGCAAAGAGAAGGCAAGGCACTTTTTAGTGTTGCACCTTTCAACAACAAGGCAATTTAAAGTGTAGGACATAAAGTATTAAGGCAATATGTAAAAGAAACAAGACAATATAAAATCACACATCTGAATGGAATTTAGCGCAGTGCAAAATAGGAATAAATATTCCCAAATTTAATTTTATAGCTTTGGAAAACAACACATGTGGTGGGAAGCAGTTGAGGTCATTTTGCTGGCCAAGTCTCACACAAAAGAAAAACAAATGTGAGAAA
Organism: Percina caprodes; assembly: GCA_013375575.1. NCBI lineage: Eukaryota > Metazoa > Chordata > Actinopteri > Perciformes > Percidae > Percina > Percina caprodes. Next base: position 5,723 of record JABXJD010001193.1, on the reverse strand, counting down.
TGGGCAACGCTAATAAGTGAGCATGGCATTTTTTCCAATATATGAACGTAAATATGATTTGAGAGGTATTTTTAAGTTTACTTTTCATCAAGCAAACATATTAAAAGGAACTGTATTTTTATTATCTGCCACACAGAACCTTTTTTAATTGCATTTTTTGGGTCTATATGTGTGTGTGTGTGTGTTATGTGGTGACTATGAAAATGAACTGCTACCTCCTCTGTCAGCTCTAGCCACTGAAAAGAAATAAGAGGAGAAATCCAGCCAATCAGAACAGCTGGTCAGTCTGACGCCATGCTGCTTGAGCTCATTACTATTCATGAGCTGGGTAAATGATGCTGATAGCCAGGCTCTAATTGGCTAGCTGTTAGCCAGAGTCAGGCAGCTTAGTTTGTTGAATATTAATGAGAACTGGCCCAAATCAAGCGAGTCTTCCTGCAGGCTTTCTATACCACGCTAGAATGGCTTGAAACAACGTAACCAAGGTAACCAAGTTACAGAGTCCATGGTAGGACGTGTGGCAGGGCACCTTTAAAATAGATGTATTTATGTATGTAAAGTTATGGAAAAATGCCAATATCAATAAAAAGTACAAATTAAGACACTCTTGGTTTTTTAAGACCAAGAGAGAATCTTATAATAGTCAATTATTTTGTTTTTCAAGAATATGCTTTGTAATTAAATTTTTCAGGGTGACAAATATGATTAAATTACTTTTTTTATTTGTATCTTTTTTTTTGAGGTGAGTAGGAGGAACATAGGATAGGCAGAGCTAAGCTGTTGCTTCAGCCTCAGCCTTTTCAGTCAGTATTTACTCTTTGAGTACATGTATGTGTATAGAGTCAATGGAGAGATGTCAAAAAGTGATGCCAAATGGTCAAGCAAGCTGAAAAATGAAGCCAAATGGGTACCCAGAGCGTCAAATACTGATGCTAATGGGATTACTTTGGAATTAGTAGAAAGCCCCCAAGGTCTGACTTATGCCCACCATACACTAGAAGACTTTGAAAAAACTAAACTCTGACACCATCTCACATCTAACGTCATAATGTGTAAAGACTGGGATCTTGCAGGGTCACACATTGCAAGAATATAACAAGATGTGTTTTAAAAGATTGTTGGATTCAGAAGGGTTGAAAAGCAGCAACTTTCCGTCTTTAGCATATCGCGGCGCCATAGCAACCATAAACAACACTGGCTCTGGCTGCTTCTTTCACTACCAAGACTTATAACTTACAATAATATCAAACAAAAAAGGGAAAAAGACAGACTCGGACTGAGTTTTATGACCACCTTACACCAACCGATGGAGACGAGAGGAGCCCCCCCAACTCTAGCAAGTCTCATGATTTCATGCCGACAGTGGAAGCACTTGAAAAGTCATTTGGTCTAAGGTCACCATAAGACGCTAAAAGGAGACTTTAGGACATGCTGGGAGTGAGACAGTGTTGGATTGTAGTCAGGTGTGCCTCGTCTACCCGATCTCTGGGGGAGAGTGAGTGGAAAAGCCAACCACGCCTCCTGCCACACACACCCTGCAGGGACAGAGAGAAAAAAAAACGAACAGGGAAGGGAGGAAAATGAAAGAGACAGAGAAAAAACAAAACCCCAGACAACAACACTCTGTCAACGTACCACGAGCTTCTCCGATACATACACATATATATATGCCACCTGCTCATCAGATAAACACTCATACACATTTACACACCATTTGGGCACACTGTCTTGCCCGAGGACACTTCGACATATGCAGGGCCAGGGATCGAGCCACCAACCTTCCGATTGGTAGATGACCGCTCTGACCACCTGAGCCACAGCTGCCCCACATGTGCCATTAGTAATTAATTTCATTAATCGTGCTTACAGTGAGTGTTATTGTTCAAAGGCCAGAGTAGTGCTTAATGCACCAGATGTACTTTGGAACCACATTAAAGTAAATGTAATGGGATGTTTTGCCGTCTATGCGTCTTAACTGATGATTCCAACATCAAACAGAACAGGGATTTTGTGTTTCACATGAATGAAATAAAGAAAAACATTTTTCATTTTTCATTCTGTATGGACTTTACCCTCAAATCGCAGGCCATTATAAACACACTTTGACTTCACGGGGTGTTTTTTCAGCCTAAATGTTCTGTGTCCTCGTTTGATCATTTGTTGATGACTTGCATTTGATGCTTTAGGTTCATGATTAATTCACTAGATGGAGAGTCAGAGGATCTACATGGGGAAAATAAATCAGTGGGTATTAGCCCATCATTCAGTTCTTTAGGAGGATGTGTGCTGCCTCAAGGGTTACAATTCCTTTGACATCAACCAAGCATTCATCGGTTTCTGTATCGGAAAGTAAGGAAAATAATTCTCTGAGTCAGTCCACAGTCAGACATAGATTATCCTATGACTGTGTTCATGTCTTGGAGAAGTTAAGGAGAAAACACAAGACTTTCACCAGGAAACAGGTGTTCATGTCCTGGAGAAGTTAAGGAGAAAACACAAGACTTTCACCAGGAAACAAATGTTTATGTCCTGGAGAAGTTAAGGAGGAAATAAGACTTTCACCAGGAAACAGATGTCCATGTCCTGGAGAAGTTAAGGAGAAAACACAAGACTTTCACCAGGAAACAGGTGTTCATGTCCTGGAGAAGTTAAGGAGGAACAAAACTTTCACCAGGAAACAGAGTTTATGTCCTGGAGAAGTTAAGGAGGAAGACTTTCACCAGGAAACAGATGTCCATGTCCTGGAGAAGTTAAGGAGAAACACAAGACTTTCACCAGGAAACAGGTGTTCATGTCCTGTTAAGGAGAAACACAAAACTTTCACCAGAAACAGGAGTTTATGTCCTGGAAGTTAAGGAGGAAATAAGACTTTCACCAGGAAACAGATGTCCATGTCCTGGAGAAATTAAGGGAAAACACAAGACTATCACCAGGAAACAGGTGTTCATGTCCTGGAGAAGTTAAGGAGGAAACACAAAACTTTCACCAGGAAACAGGAGTTTATGTCCTGGATAAGTTAAGGAGGAAATAAGACTTTCACCAGGAAACAGATGTCCATGTCCTGGAGTTAAGGAGAAAACATAAGACTTTCACCAGGAAACACCCACAGAAGTTAAGGAGGAAACACAAAACTTTCACCAGGAAACAGGAGTTTATGTCCTGGAGAAGTTAAGGAGAAATAAGACTTTCACCAGGAAACAGATGTCCATGTCCTGGAAGTTAAGGAGAAAACACAAGACTTTCACCAGGAAACAGGTGTTCATGTCCTGGAGAAGTTAAGGAGAAACACAAAACTTTCACCAGGAAACAGGTTTATGTCCTGGAGAGTTAAGGAGGAAATAAGACTTTCACCAGGAAACAGATGTCCATGTCCTGGAGAAGTTAAGGAAAAACAAGACTTTCACCAGGAAACAGGTGTTCATGTCCTGAGAAGTTAAGGAGGAAACAAAACTTTCACCAGGAAACAGGAGTTTGTCACCATGTAACCCGTAGTTTAAGGTAAGCTCTAGTGTGGACCCCAGAAGCGGATTCAGAACACAGACTTGATGTTAAAGTTGAAGAGGGTTTATTGACTCTTTGTGGAACAAAAGTCAGAGTGAGAGGATGAGAGAGACAACGTTAACTTTCAGCAGTACGACAATTTGCAAAACTAATATTTTTCACTAGAGACTGATACACTGCGAATGAAGGCCTGAGGTGTTTATCACATGGTGGGTGGAAAAACAATCTAGTGACAAGTGACTAGAGAGCTGGGTTTCTTGTACTGTTGTTGATTGGGATAGTAGCCAGGTGTGCCTGATAATGCTAGCTGTGCCATGCCCCTGGAGTTGAAGTCACACACACACACACACACACACACACACACACACACACACACACACACACACACACACACACACACACAGGGAAAGACTGACAGGGAAGAACTAACAGAACACAAAGGAAATCTGTAGGTCACAGACTGCGATGTAACAGATATATGAACCTGTTTGTGAGAATGCGTTACTACTGCTACTACTGCATTACCATACATGTTAAAACCAAAAACTTTAATGGTATCACAAAACATCTTAATGCCAAATAGCTAACTGAAAATAATGGCATAAGGGTTTGGTATAACCCCATTTTCCACTGGGCGTGTCAGTTTTGTTCCATCCGCCACCATGCACAACACCACAATGTGGGCGTTTCAGAAGCGGACTCGCAGTGTTATTGTCTCTACAAGTAATTTACACAACAATCACTGTAACCAATTGAACATACAATTTGAATTCTTTTTACAGTAAAGGTACTTCCATTTACAGTATTTTATGTATTCATTGTAAAATACTAAACAATTTAACACAACATAAGATAAAATAAAAATACAGTAGTTTACTTTACTATTTACAGTACTATTGTGGCTATATTGTGATTTTTTTTTATAGTAATGCATTGACTACTGTGATTTCAACTGCAATACTTACACTACTGTGATTCTATCATGTCGACAAGGTTGTAATGTAAACGTAAATCAAATACAGTGAAATCTTAAGTAAATAGCTAGATTTCACAGGCATTATTTACAGTGCCCCAAGATGAATTTCTCATTGTCCGTGGTGTTGTAAAGGAGACATACATACTTCAGAACTGCCTTAATTCTACGTGGCATTGATTCAACAAAGTGCTGAAAACAGTCTTTAGAAATGTTGGCCCATATTGATAGGATAGCATCTTGCAGTTGATGGAGATTTGTGGGATGCACATCCAGGGCACGAAGCTCGTTCCACCACATCCCAAAGATGCTCTATTGGGTTGAGATCTGGTGACTGTGGGGGCCATTTTAGTACAGTGAACTCATTGTCAAGTTCAAGAAACCAATTTGAAATGATTCAAGCTTTGTGACATGGTGCATTATCCTGCTGGAAGTAGCCATCAGAGGATGGGTACATGGTGGCCATAAAGGGATGGACATGGTCAGAAACAATGCTCAGGTAGGCCGTGGCATTTAAACGATGCCCAATTGGCACTAAGGGCCCTAAAAATCCCAGTAACTGAGCAGATTGTGAAATACTCAGACCGGCCCTTCTGGCACCAACAACCATGCCACGCTCCAAATTGTTTAAATCACCTTTCTTTCCCATTCTGACATTCAGATTAGGGGTTCAGGAGATTGTCTTGACCAGGACCACACCCATAAATGCATTGAAGCAACTGCCATGTGATTGGTTGATTAGATAATTGCATTAATGAGAAATTGAACAAATGTTCCTAATAATCCTTTAGGTGAGTGTATACTTTATTGGGGGTGTCTTTTGGTACACTGACTGGATGCTCTCACTCTTTCCCGTCAAGGTAGTTGGGCTGCACCACATCAAACCACAAATGGTGTGTCTGGTGGTTGATGTTACACGTGCAACACCCTGAATAATTGCACCATTGATAGATGGAGACAGCTGGAATAACCACCATGGCTCTGACACAGGTGGTTTGTCATACTTGACATTGTAGCCTTATGTCAGCATTCAGGCTCCTCTATCCTGCAGTGCCTTAGGCTGCTGCTTAAGAGACGACATGTCCCAGCTGAATGCCACTTGGTGCAGGACAATGTCTGTCCCTGCAGGCTTTGGCTCCCCACACCACATTCACACATAGCCCCAACACAAGTTAGATTGATTGAACATGTAAGCTTAAAAATGTAGCTTATCGTTTTGAGGTGAAAGTCTTTTCTTTGTATCATTCTA
>JABXJD010002545.1:0-50238 GCA_013375575.1 Percina caprodes | reverse complement strand
CTTTTGAGTGTATCCTGCTGAACTACATACCAGTAGGCAAACATGTCTATACAAGATGTCTATCTGATAGTGCTGTACGCAAATTAAAGCAAATATCGCGGAAACTTGAGAAGATGTGGCGTTCCACCAAACTGGAAAATTCTCGTTTAATCTGGCAAGATAGTCTTAAAACTTATAGGAAGGCCTTCCACAATGCCAGAGCAGCGTACTACTCGTCACTAATAGAGGAAAATAGAAACAACCCCAGGTTTCTTTTCAGCACTGTAGCCAGGCTGACAGAAGGCCACAGCTCTACTGAGCCAAGTATTCCCATAGCTCTTAGTAGTAACGACTTTATGAGGTTCTTCAATGATAAAATTATAACTATTAGAAGCAAAATTCACCAAGACCTGCCTTTAACTGGCACTGACTTATCTCTAAACTCAGGAACCTTAGAAACAGCTGTAAAACCCGATATACTGTATGTTTAGACTGCTTTGCTTCACTTGCTCTTTATCAATTTAATTCAATTATGTCTTCAGCTAAACCATCAACCTGTCTCTTAGACCCCATCCCGACTAGGCTACTTAAAGAAGTTCTACCCTTAGTCAACATTTCTCTACTAGATATAACCAATCTGTTTTTATTAACAGGATATGTACCACAGTACTTCAAAATAGCTGTAATTAAACCTTTTCTGAAAAAGCCCAACCTTGATCCAGATGTTTTAGCCAACTATAGACCTATATCCAATCCAATTTCTCTCTAAAATTCTTGAGAAAGCAGTTGCCAAACAGCTGTGTGACTTTCTGCATAGCAACAGCTTATTTGAGGATTTTCAGTCAGGATTTAGAGTTCATCATAGCACAGAGACAGCACTTGTGAAAATTACTAATGACCTCCTAATTGCATCAGACCAAGGACTTATCTCTGTACTGTTGTTATTAGATTATAGTGCTGCATTTGATACCATTGACCATCATATCTTATAACAGAGATTGGAACATTTAATTGGCATTAAGGGGACTGCTCTGAGCTGGTTTAAGTCTTATTTATCAGATCAATCTCAGTTTGTTCATGTTAACGATGAATCCTCTGTGCACGCCAAAGTTAGTCATGGAGTCCCACAAGGATCTGTGCTCGGTCCAGTCCTGTTCACTTTATATATGCTTCCTTTAGGCAATATTATTAGGAAGCACTCCATAAACTTTCATTGTTATGCAGATGATACTCAATTATATCTATCGATCAAACCGGATGAAACTAATCAGTTAGCTAAACTTCAAATGTGCCTTCAGGATATTAAAACCTAGATAAGCTGTAATTTTCTAATGTTAGTTATTGCTCTGGGGCCCAAGCACCTCCATGACGCATTATCCAAAGAGATAATTACTCTGGATGGCATCACTCTGGCCTCCAGCACCACTGTGAGGAATCTTGGAGTTATCTTTGATCAGGACGTGTCCTTTAATTCCCACATAAAGCAAATTTTAAGGATCGCCTTTTTTCACCTACGTAATATTGCAAAAATCAGGAATATCCTGTCTAAAAACGATGCAGAAAAACTAGTCCATGCATGTGTTACTTCTAGGCTGGATTACTGCAATTCTTTATTATCAGGCTGCTCGAAAAAGTCCATAAAGACTCTTCAGCTGGTCCAGAGTGTTGCAGCACGTGTTCTGATAGGAACCAGGAAGAGAGATCACATCTCTCCTGTTTTAGCTTCTCTGCATTGGCTTCCTGTAAAATCCAGAATAGAATTTAAAATCCTTCTTCTCACCTACAAAGCTCTTCATGGTCAGGCACCATCTTATCTTAAAGAGCTCATAGTACCTTACAACCCTACAAGAGCACTGCGCTCCCAGAATGCAGGGTTACTTGTGGTTCCTAGAGTCTCTAAAAGTAGAACGGGAGCCAGAGCGTTCAGCTATCAGGCTCCTCTCCTGTGGAACCAGGTTCCAGTTTGGGTTTGGGAGGCAGACACCGTCTCCACATTTAAGAGTAGGCTTAAGACTTTTCTCTTTGATAAAGCTTTTAGTTAGGGCATAGAATTGAATATTGTTAGGGAGTGAGGGGTCGCAGCGTCCGCCTACCTGCCTCTCGTCATACTTGTCAGATCAATCTATCATATAATCAATAATATACCCTACCCTAACCAGGGTTTGTATCCCATTCCCTTCTCTAACCTTCCTGACCCTAACCCTAATTGTCTCTCCCCCTACCCTAACCAGGGTTTGTATCGTATCCCCCACTTTGACCCTCCTGACCTTAACCCCAATTGTTTCTCCCTACCTAACCAGGGTTTGTATCCCATCCCCACTCTGACCTTCCTGACCCTAACCCTAATTGTCTCTCCCCCTACCCTAACCAGGGTTTGTATCCTATCCCCCACTCTGACTCTGACCCTCCTGACCTTAACCATAATTGTCTCTCCCCCTACCCTTACCAGGGCATAGAATTGAATTGAATATTGATAGGGAGTGAGGAGACGCAGCGTCCGCCTAACCCGGCCCACCTGCTTCTAGTCATAGTTGTCAGATCTATCCATTATATAATCAATAATATATTAAAACTGGAGGGAGGCAGGGCATACAGCCCGATCCGGTTGGGGAGAGTTCTAGCCTGACCAGGCTCCTCTCTTTACCCTGTCTCTCCTAGTTATGCTGTAATAGTTTTAGACAGCTGGGGGACTTCCTTTGACACACTGGGCTCTTCTCTCCTCTATCTTTCCATTTTTCCATTTGTGTGCATCCATGTCCCAGAAATGCTTGTTACTAACCTATCTCTGGGGAGTCCTTCCCCGGAGTCCTTATGTTCTTTTTCGCCCAGCATGTTTCCTTGGATCAGGGAGGCTCCAGGATCATGGTAGCAGCTGTCGCCATGGTCCCGCTACACGTCCTGCGATGCCGTGTTCATCCTGCTACGCTCTGCTGTGCCCTGCTGCGTCCTGCTGTGCCTTGTAATGCCGCACAGTGCCCTGCTATGCCATGAACTACTACAAAGAACTACTTCAAACTATTTTCTTTTGTGACTGTCATTGCCACTCTTCATCCTAACCCCAACCGGTCGTCAGACACCGCCTACCAAGAGCCTGGGTCTGTCCGAGGTTTCTGCCTAAAAGGAAGTTTTTCCTCGCCACTGTCTTGAATGTCACTGAATTGATACTATAAATAAAATTGAATTGAATTAAATGCATTTGGCACAAACTTCATATTGGTTATGTGTTCAAAATTGGTGGAGTGTAAGTTGATACTTTATCAAGTTTTAGTATTTAATTTGGTCTTTCTTTCTCGTACTTTAATCGTCTTTTATGCAATTCAAATATTTCTTCTTGTATACTTCTGGATCTCAACATGTGCCTTTTAATTGTGCTCACTCTGTCATTGATGACTGGCAGCATGAACGTGTGTATATGTTGCGGAGGTGGACTGTAGAAAAGACAATTGCACAGCTGGGATAAATAAAGCTATCTGTATCTGTGATACATCTGTATTTCAAGGCACATGTTAAATTATGTCAAATTAGACCCATTTATCTCTCACCTGCTATTCTTTTTGGTGTGCATGCTGTGTTGTGAAGCAGCACACAATGGACGCACTACGGAGGCTCAGCTCCAACGATGTTTCCATTCGTCTACCTCGTCAACCCTGGCTCTTTGAAGTGTGAGCCTTTTCTTTGCCGAACCTTTGAGTTGGAGACCCGAGAGAAAAGGCTTTTCCTTCTCTCTCTCTTTCTTTCTTTCTTTCTGCTCTAATTACCTACAGAAGAACATGGTTTCCTTTCACCATCATGTCTCATAGTTGTATAAATTGTTACACAAGGTCCTAATCTTGAAGCCCAGAGCCAATTAAGCCTATATTTCATCTAAAGAGACCTTTTGTTGTGGTTGGGGTCCGGCTGGCCGTAAGTATTTGTTTTGTTTTCTATTTTTATGAGTTTTCGGTCAACCTGCCTTGTTTTGTCCCCGCTGTTTCTTTTTCTCCTCCCCCTCCCTCCTGCTGAAGCCAGCTGACAACGCACACCTGAATCACATCCACAATCAAATGCTTGTGAACATGGTCATTTCATGAGATCTTGGGAGCATTTTTATAATTACAGTAAAGTTATATTTATTTACCTGACCACAAAATGTGATTATATATGTTATATTGCATACAGAATGTGTTTTATAAAAGATTTTATTTATTCTTAGCTATACAATAAAGGCAAGAACTTTGGTCTCTCGGGTGAAAGTTCCGTGTTGTTTGACCCATCAACCACTCTTAAAAAACCTCCCCAGGCAGAATTTTGGGCTTTCATACTACTCTAGCTGCAATCTACACAGACGCTGAAGGGTGATGTTTGCGTCGTATCTGACGCTGTGAGCCACTGCCTAAGCGTCCGTATTTCACGAATTCTGAGTGACTTGTCCACACAAGAAAACTATCTCTCTTTTAATTTAACCATAGCTTGTTTAACATAACCACAATCTTACCCTAACATAACCATACTTTGTCATTTTGTAAACATAGCCATACTGAGAAATACAGAGAGTTGTGAGGAGCTGATAGTCTTATTTAGCTTTGGAGCAACTCATTTGCCAATGGCTTCAATTGTTGCGCACTATAACAAAATAATGTGGCAAATCTGTTTTTATCTCCGGTCCCATTCCCACATTGGGCCGCGGTGCCGGGCACTTCAGCGCAGTCTTTAGCCTTCACGACTGGCTTCAGTCTGCATGTGGGGCATACAATTTGGCTTCATTAACAACTTTTTTGGGATTGATATTCTCTCTTTATGAGAGATGGCATTCATTTTAACAGGCTAGGCTCAAGAGCGTGCTGTGCAGTACTTACCACGTGATTGACTATACTATACTATATACTATACACTCAAGACACTGTTTGCAGCACTGGGTGTTTCAGCCCATCATTGTAGCAGGTTCTCCACCTTGTTTCAGATCATCTCCAATCATCAAACTCCTGCTCACTACTACCGATATTTATACATCTAGTCCAAGTTATTTCTCAGATGTCTTCAGAGCCTTCTCTTCACTTTGTAGTTCTAAGAGTCCACCCCATCAGCTGAATACAGACCTTTTAATCACAATTGAATTTAATCTGTGGAAATATGTTGGACTCTATTGCTCCTGTGACTATCAGGAAACTTCGAGCCAAATCTAAGCCTTGGCTGAAAAGTGACACTCCCAAAGCCTTGTTCCATACAATACATTCACTTCTCAACCATGTTGACACCACTTGTCCTGTATCATCCACAGCCATTTGTGAGGACTTTCTAACATTTGTCTTAACAAAAATAGATCTTATTCAATCAAATATTGTATCTTCCCTTCCATTTATGATCCTGGTCTGACACTTTCCCCCCCTTCTATCCTTGGCTTTTAGCCTATATTACTATCTCTCTTCTATGCCATTGTTGCTCATACAAAGGTCCTCCACCTGCCCCTTGGATATTGTTTATTCATATCTTTTTAAAGGATGTATTGGACACTGTAGGTCCCACAGTTTAACTTATTACAAACAGCAGTCTTGCTAATGCAACTGGCCTATCTGTTTTTATACATGCAATAGTCCATCCTTTTATTAAGAAAACCGAACCTCGACAAATATTTAAATAATTACCGTCCCATTTCCAAGCTTCCCTTCCTGACTAAAGTATTGGAGAAAATTGGATATGCTCAGCTATTGTCTCATTTAGAAGGACATTTAGGAATAATTTTAATCTGGGTTCAGGGCTCGTACCGTCTCGGCCCTTCTTAAAGTCTCAAATGACCTGCTACTGGCTTTGGACTGTGGTAAATGTGCCATCCTAATTCTATTAGACCACAATGTAGCATTTGATACAGTGGATCAAAATAGCTTATTAAATTGTCTTAAGGAACAGGTTGGCATCCAGGGCACCGCCCTTAAGTGGTTTTCCACCTATTTACTATTACTTCTCCACAGCCCCCTATTTCTTGTGGAGTACCCCAGGGTTCCATTTAAGGGCCTATTTTATTTCGGGGGATTCCAACTCTGTTACATCTATTCTTAACTCCCTCCAGGATGAGGATCAATTCAGTGGTGAAAAGTTGCTTTTTTCAACTCAGGAATACTGCTAAACTGAAGACCATCCTGTCTGCTGATGATATGAAGACTACTACAGTGGTGTGAAAAAGTGTTTGCCCCCTTCCTCATTTCCTGTTCCTTTGCATGTTTGTCACACTTAAGTGTTTCGGAACATCAAACCAATTTAAACAATAGTCAAGGACAACACGAGTAAACACAAAATGCAATTTGTAAATGAAGGTGTTTATTATTAAAAGGTGAAAAAAAATCCAAACCATCATGGCCCTGTGTGAAAAAGTGATTGCCCCCCTTGTTAAAACATACTATAACTGTGGTTGTCCACACCTGAGTTCAATTTCTCTAGCCACACCCAGGCCTGATTATTGCCACACCTGTTCACAATCAAGGCATCACTTAAATAGGAGCTGCTTGACACAGTAAGGTCCACCAGAAGATCCTTAAAAGCTACACATCATGCCGAGACCCAAAGAAATTCAGGAACAATTGAGAAAGAAAGTAATTGAGATCTATCAGTCTGGAAAGGGTTATAAAGCCATTTCCAAAGCTTTGGGAATCCAGCGAACCACAGTGAGAGCCATTATCCACAAATGGCGAAGACATGGAACAGTGGTGAACCTTCCCAGGAGTGGCCGGCCGCCCAAAATTACCCCAAGAGCGCAGCGACGACTCATCCAAGAGGTCACAAAAGACCCCACAACAACGTCCAAAGAACTGCAGGCCTCACTTGCCTCAGTTAAGGTCAGCGTTCATGCCTCCACCATCAGGAAAAGACTGGGCAAAAATGGCCTGCATGGCAGAGTTCCAAGGAGAAAACCACTGCTGAGCAAAAAGAACATCAAAGCTCGTCTCAATTTCTCCACAACACATCTTGATGATCCCCAAGACTTTTGGGACAACATTCTGTGGACCAATGAGACAAAAGTGGAACTCTTTGGAAGGTGTGTGTCCAAGTATATCTGGCGTAGAAGGAACACTGCATTTCATAAAAGAACATTATACCAACAGTAAAATATGGTGGTGGTAGTGTGATGGTCTGGGGCTGTTTTGCTGCTTCAGGACCTGGAAGACTTGCCGTGATAAAAGGAACTATGAATTCTGCTGTCTACCAAGAGATCCTGAAGGAGAATGTCCGACCATCTGTTCGTGTACTCAAGCTGAAACGAACTTGGGTTCTGCAGCAGGACAATGATCCTAAACACACCAGCAAGTCCACCACCGAATGGCTGAAGAAAAACAAAATGAAGACTTTGGAGTGGCCTAGCCAAAGTCCTGACCTGAATCCTATTGAGATGTTGTGGTATGACCTTAAAAAGGCCGTTCATGCTCGAAAACCCTCTAATGTAACTGAATTAGGACAATTCTGCAAAGATGAGTGGGCCAAAATTCCTCCAGGACGCTGTAAAAGCCTCATTGCACATTATCGCAAACGCTTGGTTGCAGTTGTTGCTGCTAAGGGTGGCCCAACCAGTTATTAGGTTTAGGGGGCAATCACTTTTTCACACAGGGCCACCTTTAATAATAAACACCTTCATTTACAAATTGCATTTTGTGTTTACTTGTGTTGTCCTTGACTATTGTTTAAATTGGTTTGATGTTCCGAAACACTTAAGTGTGACAAACATGCAAAGGAACAGGAAATGAGGAAGGGGGCAAACACTTTTTCACACCACTGTATAACTCACTGGATCTGGGTGTTGACCATTCCTGTTTGTTTCGGTTGCAGCTGGTGCAAAATGCTGCAGCGAGACTTCTGACTGGCACAAGGGAAAGAGACAGCATCACACCAATTCTAGCTTCCCTTCACTAGTTACCTATTGAATACAGGATTGATTTTAAGATTTTCTTTTGTTTTTAAAGCCATTCATGGTCAGGCTCCCCAGTATATTTCAGAACTCCTCAGCCCCCTACTCCAATTCCAGTTAGATCCTCAAATCAAATTTTTAATTGTTCCTCGATCAAGGGTAATGCCTTTTCTGTGGTAGCTCCAAAGCTTTGGAATAATCTTCCACTTTGTCTCAGATGTTCCCCCTCTAAGAGGTTTTTAACATATATTTATTTGTGTTGTTTTTTGACTTTTTTTTGCTTTGATTTTAGTTGTGCTGTGCACTTCAATTCATACAGTACTTTGGTCAACTTGACTATAGCATTAATTACAAATGGAGAAGTTTTCAAATTAAAATATTTAGCTTTAATCTGCACCTGCTACAATAACATAAAGTAAGTGCTAAATGGCAGCGCTAGTTGGATTTTTAGCACTTTAGCAGGCAGTAAGTAAAATGTACAAGAAATCAGCCTAACCTATGTCTCCAAAATGTTTTTGTTTTGAAAAGTAACTCCACCAGCATCCTCTATTTTTGTCCGAAGTAGTGGAATTCATTTTGTTAAAAAATATCACCGACAATTCACCACCCATAGGGCCCTGGTACAGACCAAGGCCCAGTCTTGGAGCTCAGCCAGCCCAAGGGAGACCTGATCTGGGCACTAATGAAGATCATTAGCCCTTTCAACTGCATCAGTATGGCAGTCTCTCACCACTTGCCTGCCCTCACCTCCTCCTAAGAATGAATGGAAGGACATGGGTTGGGGCTTATTAGACAGAAGAAATGACATCACTATTCCCTGCCTCTTTGATCCCTAGCCTTCTGTCTCATAGCTTTTCTTCACTGTCCTTTTATCCATCCTCTCATTTCTTACAGGTAGTCAACGCGTGTCATATGAATCTGGATATGGAGAATAGAATAAAATAGAATACACCATGGACGTCGTTAGGCCTATTTAAGAAGGGCTGAAGCTACCCCAAATTATAATAACAAAAATAATTCAATTTGGTTTTTTTTCAGCGCACTCTGTGTCACTCACTATGTGGATTCAATCTTCCACACCATGTGTTGGCATCGTTGTGCACTGCAGTCTGTTTTAATTTTATTTCACAAACTGTCAATTGGTCGAAATGACAGTGTTTTAGAAACATTGCATGGAAACAGTATGTGGACAAGCGAGGTAGAGAGTTACTGAAGACAGAGAGAGAAAACAAACCAGTAAATCAGAGAAATAAAATGTTTTGCCGATTTATCACTCAAAATGCTGTAGCAAGTATCTCACTATCATTAAAATTATCCAAATTCATAATTAAAAACAACAAATAATAAATCCAGCTACAAAAAAGCCGGAAAGTCGAAAGTTAGACTGAAGTACAAAGAGTCAATGGCTATGAAGATGATACACCGTCTGGTCTCTTCTCATTGGTTTAAACTGGTAGCTTTATGTGTGTGTATGTGTTGCAAGCATAGACTGTTAACATACAGTCTATGGATGCAAGTAGCTGCAGGATTTATCTCATTGCAAATCTTTGGTCTGGACCTAATACCGCACCATAGACTGTATAATATACAGTCTATATAAAAACAGTCTATGTACCACACACAGTGAGTGATACAGGTGTGAAAATGTAAGTCGTTAATGACTTGTACTTGCTTTACTTTAGCTACATTTACATGAGGTAAAGATTATTGAATATTTTAGTTGGCCATAGATAGTCTAATAGTCTAGCTAGTGTAAACGAGTGAAATACAAGAAATAGGTCTCCTAGTTTGGTATCCAAAACTCTCTATTCCTTACCATTAATATGGCCGGCTATTAAAACAATATCAGTCACTAAATATTATAGTGTTACTGTTAATGCTATTGTACCAGTATATCCTTCAATTCAAGAGAGCTAACGAGAGAGAGAGAGAGAGAGAGAGAGAGAGAGAGAGAGCAGGAGTTTGGCAGGGCACCTGATTCTGAGGGAGGCGGCTTGATTAAGGTGATTGAAGTGGGGTGTGTTTTGTTTTCTTCATGTATTTGTTGGCAGGTCTAGGCAACAAGGCATAGCCTGAACTAAATTATTTCATGATATTTATCATGTATGCTTTATTCTGGGTTGGCCTTTCTGGCTCAGTACTAAACTGGTTTGAATCATACTTACAGAATAGGGACTACTTTGGTAATAGGTAATTATACATCTAAGCATACAATTATAAAGAGCGGAGTTCCCCAAGTCTCCATTCTGGGGCCTCTTCTGTCTAGCATCCATATGCTTCCACTGGCTCAGATTATGAAAAACAACAAAATAAGTTACCATAGTTATGCGGACAACACACAAATTTACATAACCTTATCGCCAGGGTTATATAGTCCAATACAAAAACTAAAAGTGTCAAACTAATTAACGGCTGGATGTGCCAGAACTTTCTGAAATTAAATGAGGGAAAAACTGAGGTGGTTGTTTTTGGAGCAAAAGAGGAACGATTAAAAGTTTGCGCTCAGCTTCAAACAACAATGTTAAAAACAACAGACAAAGCCAGAAATCTCGGTGTAGTCATGGACTCTAACCTGAATTTTAACAGCCACATTAAGACAATTACAAAGTCAACCTATTATCACCTTAACCCTTGTGTTGTCTTCCCGTCAACCATAGAAAAATAAAAAGGTTTTTCAACATTATTGCTTTTTCCAACATTTTAGTCACTTTTTCAATGTTGTGGGTGAGTTTTTTGATATTTTTAATTTTGACATTTTCAGCTCTTATTTCAACGGCCCATTTTTTGTGAAAAAAAAAAAGGAACTGAAAACGGGCCAGTTTGACCCGAGGAAAACACAAGGGTTAAGAATATATCAAGGGTTAAAGGACTTATGTGTCAACAGGATTTGGAAAAACTTGTCCATGCTTTCATCTTCAGTAGACTTGACTACTGAACGGGGTCTTTACAGGTCTCCCTAAAAAATCAATCAGACAGCTGCAGCTGATTCAGAACACTGCTGCTCGAGTCCTCACTAAGACCAAGAGACTGGATCTTTACACTGGCTTCCTGTGCCCCAAAGAATTGATTTTGAAGTACTTCTGCTGGTTTATAAATCACTAAATGGTTTAGGGCCAAAATACATTTCTGATCTTCTACTACACTATGACCCCCCCCTCAGGTCGTCTGGGACAGGTCTGCTTTCTGCCCCCAGAGTCAGAACTAAACAAGGGGAAGCAGCGTTCAGTTTCTATGCTCCTCATATCTGGAACAAACTCCCAGAAACCTGCAGATCTGCTGCTACTCTCAGTTCTTTTAAATCGAGGCTGAAGACCTATCTTTTTGATGTGGCCTTTTAAATGATATTCATTTCTTAAACTGAAGTTGATTTTTATCGAAACTGTATGACAAACAGCAACAAAAATTAAATTTTTATCATTAATGTTAGCTGAAACAAATATTGAAGTGAACTGAATGACTTGCTGTTGATGTTGTTGTTAACAATTTGTAAAATTAGGGTTGTGGCCATTATGGGGGTATTTCTGAACAGGAAATGAATATATGTCTGAGAATTTCTCCAAAGCAGGTGTGACATAGATTTTATGGTAAAATCTACAAGAAACAGTCGGGACTGTTCAGGATTTGGCAAAGTTAGCCATGATTAACTAAGCGTCATAGTGACAACTATATTGTAGTTTAAAGAGAAGCACTTCCACTCTTGGTTATGGGTAACCAGAGTACAAAGTCCCGTGATCCTGCGGAGCCCGTGGTAGATGGATGAGATGGTAAAGACATATGGTTCTGCCTGTATAGAGCGACCTTATTGGTCAACAAAGTTTGGGTCTCCACAAAAGGTTATTGCGCTGCGTAACGTGTGGGGCAGCGGCTTATACACTGTCCCGGTAGCCTAGCAGCCTAAAATCTGCTATCTTATCTGCTTTTATATGTTTAACTGTTTTTAACTGCTTTTTAATGTTTAATTTCTTGTACTGCACTGTAAGTTTTAGTACTTACTCTACTATAATCTTTTTATATGAAGTACTTTGAATTGCCCTGTTGCTGAAATGTGCTATAGAGGCAGAGGCTGGCTGTGCAGTTCTCCCATCTAGGGAGATGGCCAGTACCACAACCTCTGGCATCTCTGCAATTAAGGGTTTTGGTCAAGGGCTTGTCAATGCTACAAAATGGGACGAAAGAATAATTACTTTCCCCCAAAACAGATCATCCGGTCTGGCGATTCTAACCCATGACAACTGCAGAAGCACAGCCCTGCATTTCTAAGCTCAAGGCGTTGTTCCAAATATGACATGTTTTAGAGACAGAGCTCTGGTGTAAACCCTGTGTTTGCATGTGAGTGTCTACCCCTTCCTTGTGTACAGAGGCAACGGCAGCTAATGAAGCAGCAGCAGGAAGTACCAAGGCAGTGCATTGACAGCCAGAAGGCAGAAGAGCAAAATCATTGCCAATGCTGAGTGAATCTGACAGAAGAAACAACTGGACCAGGTAGAGAAACAGACAGAGAGAGGTATAGAGACAGATACTGGGGAAATAAAGAGAGGAATGTGTGTAAAGGGAAGTTTCCTTGCTTCAGTGAGCTAACTTGCTGCACTGACTGCTTCAGGGATGAAAGAGACCAAAATCTGGGTCCGCTTTAAGCTCATTAAACACAGAACCAGCCGAAGCTGAAAGGCCTCCGCGACTTTGCTAACCCTACACCAAGTAAAACCCAGCTGTCTGAATACAGCTCTCAATTTCCCCTGCGACACTGAAGCAGATAGAAGAATGCTGAATTTTATGTTATCAGTGTTGGGGTAACGTGTTAAAAAAGTAACGCAATTACAGTAATGTATTTCTTTTTGCTGGAACACAGTAATATAACACATTACTAATAACATTTTGGTAATATTATACCCATTACAATCTCAGTAACATGAGTTACAATGCATTTCACCTGAAATTACGTGGTGATTTGTTAGGAATTCAACAACACTGTGAAACATTTTGGCACAGAAAAAAAAGTCAGAGTGAAAGAGCAATGTAATCTGTTGCTGGGGTTCGATGGTTGAGATGACTGCAGAGACTGATTCTACTGGTTTGCGAGCTGGAGATACGTAGGCCTAGGTGAATTATTACGATGCATTGAAACAAGTTGCTGTCCTGTCACTGTTCCCATACCGAGCCAGAACCAGAGAAGGTATGACAACACTTGTGTCCCAACAGGTAACGGTAGGGACAACACTTGTGTCCCAACAGGTAACGGTAGGGACAACACTTGTGTCCCAACGTACGTCAGCACGGACAGCTATGTGTCGAAACAGTTGACAGATATAGACATGTTCGTAAATTATCGTCTGGCTTGCTACACGTAAATATTAGCATTACATGTATCGATGGTAGAAATACCATACCGTACTTCAATACAATAAGGTAGATACTTTTAATTCTCCTAGTTTATACTTCTTCTCCTACAATTCTGAGTCAAGTAGGCCTATTGTACGTTTTACTTCACTATTTATTTTTTTGCTTTACTTTGCAGATTCAGATTAATTATACAACATATTATGATGTATATGTATGTAGTGGATAAAGATGAGACTGTTGATCCAGTGGTAAAATTCACAAGCTACCTGCCAAGTCATAGCTTATACTTTCGTGTTCCGTATTTTGGTGAAAGTAACTCAAAACGGACGCAAAGGTGTTTTACAATTCAGAGACGGTAATATTGTAATATAACTAATTACTGTCAGTATTACTGATTTCCTAAGGGGAATGTGTCCACATAAGTTTTCTAATACAAACCCTAGACGATAATTGGACAAATCAGGTCTGGACAAAAGTTACACCAGAAATGTCCATGTCAGACGCGTTCTTACTTACTGGAAATACTCTGTTTGGTTTAAACGAGGGGTGACGCCAGGGTAGAGCGTGCATGAGAATAATTATAACAGATTGGGGAGGTAACATTTCTCAAGAGCAATTATTGAAGGAGACACAAATAATAAAGCCAAAACCAAGAGCTAAAATTAACAAAATGATACAGGAAAAAGTAACATGTCCTTGGTCAGGCACTGTTATATTTGATATTATGTACAATCGGCTTCCTACGTTTTTGCTTTGTACAAGAGAGACACCGCAGGGACAAATATGATCAAAATTGCATGGGGACGAAGGTAGCTGAAGGCCGTTTCTTGTTTTTTTGGGGACGAAGGTTACGGAAGGCTTTTTCTTTGTTGAAAATATGTCTCTTTATTGCATCCTTAGGCATTTTATGTTAATATATTTCCAGTGACCCTTGATTTGAATCCCTCTACTGTATATGGCATTTAGTTTTCTATAGAAAGGGTTATGTTTAGTGTTGAGGTTACAGATGCTTGAGCTTGAAGGACATTAAGGTGTTAACTTGTGTTTTGGTTTGTTTTAGGTCTGTGATTATATTCATGTATTAGGTCAAACATACAGAAAGTTAGAGCTAAACTCAGAACATGTCCACATGTTCAAGATGGAGGTCCTGTTGTGTGTTGGCTGTCTGTCGATTTATCTGATGAGCTGTATGGTGCAAGATGAATGTCCGAAAGGATCGAAACATTTCTAAATTTCTAATCCAAACAGGCAAGAAGACCAGGCAACAAACCACAGGAGACTAGCCACGACGACAGCAAAGAACTTGACATGAAGCAACAATGCTTTGACATCAGACAAAGACTGAATACACCAGGTAACGAGAACTAACAAGGAACAGGTGCCACTAGGGATGAAAGGTGAAACAAATCAGGGCTGGGCAGACGATCAAATAAGGCAGGAAAACACAAAACAGCAAGTAAAACTAGACAAGACTAAGGAGAAATGGAAGCCTTCAAAATAAAAAGGGTAACAGTACATACAGAGACTAACAATATCCTGTTAGGTCCAGTTCTGATTCATTCAAATGTTATCAGACCCATATATCAGCTAGCATACATGTTTTTTTCTATATCAAGCAAATGAAGTTATGAGACCACTTTTGTAAGTTTACTTTTATTGTTAAATTACCAACCATGAATGCACTACACTATCAGTGGGATAATGGGAGTGGACGTGCAGTAAAGGTGATCTGGAGGAAATTTAAGCTACTGAGACACAAATAGGTTTGAATTTAGGATATAGAAAGCCCAAAAATGAAACAAAATAAGGCAAGATAATAAAATTGAGACTCAGTTGTCAATGAGATGATATGATATGTTAGAAAGACAGAGAGCCCATCCAGCTCAGACCCATCGTGGCTTCATTTAAATCCAAATTATATCGTCCCTCCAACTTCTGGAGTTATTTCTGTTGCAGGAATATTGCTATATAACCTTTCAGCCCCCAGCCGCTTTAATAAATAATCAATGAGCCCGAATTATGCACTAATAAAAAGGCTTCTCATTTTGGATTATTTTATTATTAAAGTTTAGATATTTCAAAGTTTTCTCTGGCACTCGTGGCAGATGCTATGGGCACCCTTGGCACATGCTGATTCAAGTCA
Organism: Percina caprodes; assembly: GCA_013375575.1. Taxonomy (NCBI): domain Eukaryota; kingdom Metazoa; phylum Chordata; class Actinopteri; order Perciformes; family Percidae; genus Percina; species Percina caprodes. Next base: position 34,906 of record JABXJD010002545.1, on the reverse strand, counting down.
AGTCAATTTAATTTATATAACCCAATATCACACAGTCTGTATCAGCATGCGACACCATCTGTCCTTTGACCTCGCTTCAAATAAGGAAAAAAAACTTCCCATAAAAAACCATTAAACGGGGGGGTAATGGATGCGGATCCCTCTCTGAAGACGGCCAGACATTATGTTGTGTGTACAGAATAGACCAATGTAATAAAATAACAATATAGTCAATCCATTTGATGTTGTGTGTACAGAATAGACCAATGTAATAAAATAATATAGTCAATCCATTTGACAAAATAATACAAATAATACATAAAATGTAAAGATATATATGTAACAGATAGATCCAGTAAGATGTCAAGCTGCTTCCAGGTGTCTAAAAAGCCAGAGCCTGAGCCACGGAACTGTCTCTTCACCATGTGACCTGGAAACGTGTCTGGCTACACAAACACACACAATTTAAAATTGAAGATTTACACAGATAGGAGAATGAAACAGACACACAAGGTGAGAGAAACAGGAAGAGAAGCTGAATCTCTTGGAGGATGATCCCGATCCAACATGTGGAATGCAGCACGATGGTGAGGAGAGAGAGACAGAGGAAGATAGAGAGAGAGGGAGAACCACACAAAGATGCTTGTGGGACACAAACAACATTGGTTTACTGAGAAACAATGGCGCAGGACTACAGTGTCACATTGCTAGACCTTCCTCCACAGCACTGGGGAGGAGGGTCTGGCTTGTCCACACACGTGCTCTGGTTTATTGGCATTTCTTTAAATCAATCACAATTGTCTTGGCGCTAACCGCCGAGCACAATGACAATGCTTCTGCAAAATAGTCTCAAGAAGGAGTTACTTGTTTTGGTGGAACATGTGTACGTTCAAAGTTAGTTTTAGTCGTGCAACAGGAAACTCAGATTAGACAGATAGTCTATTTACCCTGCAGAGATCTGAGGACCAGGTAAACATAGTCAGAAATCAGCCGGAGTTTAGAACGCCAACACAAAGGAAGAGGAAGGTATCAAGACATCTAGCCAAAAATGAGAATCTGGTGGAGTTTCTGGTGGCACTGTAAAACGTTATCAATAAAGACTAGCAGGCCTATGACTAATTATTAATTATACTTTGTACATTGAGACTGAGACCAACTGAAACAACTAATTGAAAGGCAAAAAGTTGAGTTTGGATTTAAAAGGGCCTCAACAGAATCAGACTGTGTGATGTTCATTTATTACAGAGGAAGGGGGCACGATAGGAAAACAGAAATTAATATGTATATCAAAAATTGCACTTTGTCTTTGTTAATATTTAACCTCCTGTAGATACATACAATTGTAATTGCTTTTCTAGTCTTGACGACTACTCAAAGCGCTTCAACATAGTACCTAGACTGCACTTACCACCTGAGGAATAGCCACCCAACTTTTTTCAATAACACTATGTTATGTGTTGTTGTACTTGCATGATGTCAAGAATGAATTATGCAACAGCGGTGCATAAGTGATTTGCACTCTGAAACTGTAGGCGCGCCAAATCACTAATGTTACGCAATGTTACTTAAAGCAGGAAAAATAGCATGCTTTGGCAGCGGACAGAGCACGCTCGTAATTGGATACGCAGTCTTTCCATGAGAGGTAGAAAACAACCAGTTTGGATTCACACATTTGCACTTCCAATCTTCTGCAGGCATGCTAAAGAGCATGTGTCGTTATTAAAACACAATCCAGACCTCTTTGACGGTCTAGTTTTTGTAATAAGAGGCCAACAGGCGTATAATAGGGTCAACAGATCCCCCGTGCACATCTTTCAGAGCACTTACAACAAAATCTATATGACAACACTGATTGGATAAGGCTGCTTTAATTTCATACCTTGGTACCATATTATAAAAACTATTTATTTATGATGTCTCATGTGAAATGGTTTCAAAAACAAACTGAAGTCAATGACATGTTTTCAGTCTTTTATTCCATCCTGAAAATATTTGTCAATCTGATCTGCGAGAAGCATCTCCTCGTTAATTAAAAGGTGCTTCTTTATACACTGTGGCACATTTGGTTGTTAGCTGAAGTGGACTTGTAGGAATTTCATAATGACATGAGATGAATGGAGCAAAACTGAGCTTTTCAGCATCCTCTGCCATTGTACATCCCATCTCAAAGAGATTGTGTAATCTCCAAACAGCTTTGTGTGTCCAAGTAGAAGCATGTTTGTGTGTTTTCTCCCCAAGCTGACCAACCCACTCGACATCTCTCCCAGCCTTAATCAGAGCTAATGGTGGAGCCAAGAGAACCATACAGTACACACCATATGCTGCTCCCAGTAATCGGCTCATTAGGTGCCAGCCTACTTAGTCTCTGCCTGAATGGAAATGCTAACATATCATGGAAAGCCACTGAATAATAATAATAATAATAATAATGATGCAATTTAAATGACATTTGAAGATATCTTTTTAACGTTTGACATTCCAAGGAAACAAAACCAATCAGTCGGGATCCCTGCACTCTCTTCCTCAGAAGAAATGACAAACATTTGCAATAAGAGGGGATAAAACTGGCTTGTATCTGGCCCTGAAGAAACACTGATAGTTAGACGTAACCCTCATGTTGTCCTTCGGTCAAATTGACCTGTTTTCAGTTTATTTTTTTTGTCAAAATAAGCGCTGAAAATGTCAACAATAAAAATATCAAAAAACTTTGGCAAAAACATAAAAAATAAAAATAAAAAAAATTAAATTAAATAAAAATATCAAAAAAGGGATAGTAATGTTGAAATTTTTTTTACCAAAATGGGGTTTTTTCATGGTTGACGGCAAGACAACACGAGGGTTAACCTTCGTGTTGTCCTGTTCAAATTGACCCGTTTTCAGTTAATTTTTTATTTTATTTGTCACAAAAAATTAGCCGTCAAAATAAGACATTAAAAATATCAAACCTTTGGAAAAAACACCAAAAACATTAAAAAAAAGAGCCCACAACATTGGAAAAGTGACAAAAATGTTGAAAAAAAGTGACCAAGGTTGACGGGAAGACAACACAAGGGTTAAGACATGGAGGGCGTACTTGAAAGTGGACATTTTATATTCTCCACTGTAATTGGTTGATGCAGACAGGGTTATAATATAAGAGTAATGTTTTTTTATAACAATCAGATCGACACTTAATAAGTCAAAATAAGAAAAAATAAGTCCACCTTAAAAATACAACCACAATCAAACGTTACACAAGTAGATGGCCTTTGATTTATATTGTTATGGGACAGGAAGCCAGTGGAGAGTTGTGGATGTACTGGAGTTTATGTATTTTATCACTTTGGATGATGTACAGTAAAGAATGCTTTTGCAGTAGTCAATTCTGGATTTGATAAAGGCATGGATGAAGGTTCTGGGAGCAAGATCATGACTGATTCATCACATTTTAGTTTGAGGCAGTTGGTTTGCATCCGTGATTTAATTTCACTAAGTGAGTGAGTTGCCGTGGTGATGGATTTGGTGGAAATCTAAAGCTGGACATCATCGGTGTAGCAGTGGAAGCGAAACCACCATATGTTCGAAATTGGTCCTTCCTTCCCTCACTCACTACTTCCTATATAGTTTTTATTAAATAGTCAACTACATAGGAGCGACCAAACAACATTTTGGACTCTTACTGAAAGGAGACTAGTAAAATTTTTATATACAATATGTTACATTTCTATTGTTTAGAAACAAAAGCCCGGTCCATTTTTCCTTTTCAGTTTTCGCGGCTACTTCTTCTTCTCCTCTGGGAATGTTCGCAATGCAATGTGATATACGGAGTAAAATGTAGGCTACATTGTATGATCACCACTAGAACATGGCGAACACACTATATAGTGCATTATTTCCATGATACGAAGGCTTCAAACCCAGCTCATGACGCCATATGATGCTACCAAGCATGCAGACGATGAACAGGAGGGGACCAAGCAACCAACCAACCCTGAGGGACTCCTTGGAAAAAAATCTTTTTTTATGTGCGCAGAATATAAGTGTTTATGTGTATACAAGGGAGAAAACATTGGAGACACTTCCGAGAGTCTGCCCTCTAATTGGCTACTGCTGTCCCAAAGTTGACTCTGAGTCAGTTCAGTTCAGGAATGATTGGGAATGAATTGAATCGGTACACTCTGCTGTTACTTTAGCTGCGTGTGGAAACCCCGTATTTTTTGCCACAATACCTATTTGCAGAAAGGGGAAACTTGTGGCAAATTTCTGCAGAATACATGATTCAAGTATGTGGGAATAGCACAGGAGCACCGAGATGCTAGTTGTTTGCAAGGGTGCATTTCATGCTTTGAGAATTCCACATTTCTTTTGTCTTACTTGTGCAGGTTTTAGTGGTCTCAAGAGCCGCACAATCCTTTTGTGAATTTGCCCTTCATTAAACATATAAACACACAATTTATAAAACAATCTGCTCCTTCAAAAGGAGAGGGCTAAGAAAAGTTCAAATGTGTCTTGTCGACTCATATGTTAACATCCTTAAAGGGTTTTTATGCATCTTTAAGCCGTTATGACTTGGATCAGTCTTAATGACTTGTTTGTATGATTTCTTGGATGTTTATGAAGACTTGGTGCAAGTTAAAGTGGTGGCCTGGTGCAAGGACATTTGTATGATTTATTTAATCTGAGCTAATGACATCAAGACATGACGTCTGAGCGTAACAGCTTGATTCTTTGTCTGTATTTACCTAATGAGCTGTCCGTTGTCCCCATTTGTTCTCATCTAAAGAAAACTGTAAAATCTCTGGTGCATGTGAATTTAAGTGCAGTATACATCTGTGGTATGCCTCTCAATTGGTCAGCATATGGCTAGCTTGACAGCATCGATGCATCATTTGAAAGGAGGAGGAGGCTCGGCAGAAGCATCTCCCATTGGGGAAAAAGCATGAAGGCACAGACAAGTGTTTAACATGCCTGGGTAGTAACACAAGCATCTGAAAAGCAATTGATTAGGCCACCACTGCTGTCTGAATCGCAATTCCATCTATATACCTCTGTTTCAGCTCGTGGCACAATGATGAAGAAAGGGAACAGTTACTGAGTGGTGAGATCCCAAACACATTCCCCTGCCTCACCTCTCTCATATTAAACAACTCCATGTACAGTTCCCTTCCTAACTCAACTCTTTGTTTATTTATTTTATTTATAGTTTCCATTTTGTTTTTCTCCTAAATCTTGCTTAATTAAACATATTTGCTGAAATGTATGGCCATTATTAAAGTCAAAGCTGCTCAATTTATGTGTAAAGTTAAAGAAAATAATTTACCATGTAACATATTACATGAGACGGGGTATTTATTATATTGTTAACCCCAAGTAAGGCCAAGGAGGCAAAATAGTGATACAGAACTGAACTAAATCAAGGCAGGCAAAACAAAACACTTTTACAAAATAAATAATAATAATAATAAATTTCAAACATTGATTTCAACATGAAAATATATTTTTGTATGGCTGTTGAGAGTATTTTCTGATTAATGGAGTGATTAAAAGAGAAAATCATATATGAAACAAGACTTTTGAATCTGGCTATATCCAATGTTCAGATTTCTCTTCTCGAATGATATTGTGAAGTAGAGGCAGGACCTAATAAGCTGTATGCTTCCACCTGCTCCTTCTCAAACTTAAACTTTTTTAAAACATTTTTATGGTCTTTGGTAAATTCTGATTGCGTTAATTTTGTGGTTTTAATTTTTTATTTTTCAAAAATGTATGAAATCATTTAATTCAACTTTTATCATTTTTCCTAATCAGAGCTTGTTCATTTTTCTCCTTCATTGCTGAGTCTGTATGTTAATGTGTAAAGCATTTTTTTAAAAAGTGGTATATAAATAAGGTGTACTTTAAAAGAAGAAGAATGCTTCTTTTTAAATAAAGTTTGGCTGCTCCTTTGCTGCTTGATGCCTTAAAATGCTCCAGACCAGATATTGAGTAGCTTCGGTGTCGTTGCACGAGCGCACCTCCGAAACTTCCAACGTACCCTTGATGATCAAGAGCGCATTGACTTCAAATTCAAATTGCATGTTTGCTAATGAAATGGTTATGTTTCCACCACATCAACCAACCAGCTTCAGTTTTTCTGAAGGGATGTTGGAAAAGAAACAAGTTGGCATTCAATCCAATGGAGAGGGCTGCTTTATATTGAGGATGGGGATCACGTTGTTTGTTTTAGCTGTGTCAAAGCGGTGGGGAAAGGTGTAATTATTGAGTACACCGAAAGGTGAGACGCGAGTTTTGTTAAGTGAGGCTTCACAAACTGGCGAAAGGCCACAGAAAATGACACGTCTAAGCTGCACAGGGATGCTATTAAAAGATCTCTGCTCTAAAGAACCACCCCAATCAATGCCCTTTTATCCAATGCTGCCTGCCAGTTCAGGTCAGTGCTATTCCTGGGAAAGAATTGGGTGGCTTTTTCAGGGTGACAGCAACCATGTGGACATTTTGCATGAACTTATGCTGGAACTTACCAAGCGGCAACTTCCAGGCCCGAAATGTGAAGCAAATGCAGAAGTTTAACGTGCATCTATCTATTTTTCAGCAGCGGGGGCAACTCCACTGGTTGCTAAAAGAAGTCTGATTCTATAGAACTCTATGGGGAAATAACCTTAATTCTCACTTGATTTTTTTACTAAGTAAATATTTAGTAGCAGGGGATGCTTTAGGGCTTACGGACTGTTAATGGGGGTTGTGCATTGTCGATGTATAATTCATTCAGGTTGCCAAGTCTTCTTTCTCTTTTCCCTTCTCCATCAGATTTGACTGATTAAAACCACCGTAGAAGGCACAGGTAAACAGAGTACGTTTCCCACAAGATGGCGCCCCTATCCCAACATGCAACACAGCATGATGTACATTTACGTTCACTATGCAGGGGGATGGAACTCTCTTCAAGGTAACAATGCCTTAAAAGGATCGGTTCGGACTACAGACTCACAACTTATCATTTTCATCAAGCGTATCGCTTATTAAAAAGAAATATGTTTGTGAAAATTCATCAGATTTATTGAAGTATCAATACTCACAGGGTGGACTCAAATGCACGGCTGTAGTATAATCAGAGGCAAGTTAGAGATCTTTAAAGTATAATTCAATTCGGTCAATTCAAGAGAGGGAGCGGCAAACAAAGCAGAATATCTGAGGAGTTAAACGTTAATTTCTGATTGTTTCATGGCAGTTACATTCTAAATCACAACTGAAAACACCCACACTTCCACGTGATTCCCATTGCCGGATTTAGTGTGAATGCAGAGCATCATCCTGTCTGTTTTTGTGCGTGTGTGTGTGTGTGTGTGTGTGTGTGTGTGTGTGTGTGTGTGTGTGTGTGTGTGTGTGTGTGTCAATACGAGACGCTGAGGGGCAAAGCGGCAGTTGGGAATGAGAATGGGCTGCACGGTTAGCACATTGTTACACCCCCACGTGGGACCCAAAGGCTCTTTGGTGACGCCCATAAGTTCATACATACACTTCTAGTGGCTCATAAAAGATGATTGACAGGGATGATTTTGTATTCTATAATATATAGTCAATACATTGTTTTTTAGGCTAATACTGAATATTATAAATATAATATCTGTTGTATCAGGTGAAGACTATTCCGTCAGTGAAGTTCCTCACTGGGACCAATAAAGTATAACTTAACTTTTGGCTTTACTTTGCAAAGATGCTGGAGTAGTCGGGCTTAAATCTGGAACTGCAGTTATGTTCATTAACAAGACATCTGCTTTTTTGTTCTGTGCTTTGCAACATAAAATGAAAGTGTCATACAAGAATAGTTCTTCATCTCACAAAGTACGTTCATACCCATAATGTCATGTTTGAGGTCTTTGCAGATCATAGCCCCTCTCAACTATCATTTCACATACACAGCTTGAAGTAGCTCATGCAGCTTTGCTCATGGCTTTTGCTTGCCCTGTTGCCAGACTTGCAGCAGATTGCATCAATGCCACCACATCCACTTCTGCCAAAATCATTGTTCTGTTTGTAATTTGTTATTTTGCTCTTTCCACCATCAAAACACATTGATTTTGACCAATTTTGTCTGGTAATGCTGTTCTGCAGAGTTAGTTGGCCCACCTATCTACTGTACAAAGAAGTTGAAATGAGTGGTGCCCATATCTGATTTCTTCAGTAATTGAATCATGTGAACGTCCTCAGGTTAGACAACAGAAGCGGCAACATCCCTGACAAACCAAGGTGAGAATAAGACCGTGAGCTTTGTTACCACAATACTTTTGGCAACACAGAGAGAAATGCTGAGATGATACAGTCTATAAGGATCACTGGCAGACAACCCCCCACCAAGAACCTGGGTCTGTCCCAGGTTTCTCCCTAAAAGGAATAGAATTGTTGGGTATTTGTAAATTACAGAGTGTGGTCTAGAAATACTTTAACATTACTTTAAGTGTCCTGAGATAACTCTTGTTATATAGATCTCTGTGTTGCGACATGAACCCATTGCCCGGTTGGCGTGTGCTATAAGAATTCTAGCGTCTTATTTTGACTGTAGAGATATAATGAAAAGGGAAAGATAGCAGAAATGGAGCATGACGCCCTATCATCCTCCTCTTCTACCATATGTAAGCAGGCATCCATGCTCGTACAACCAGTGTTGCCTTTCAGCATGTGGGCTTTTCTTGAGACCGTATCATAGAAAGAATGCAAACAAAAAGTCAATTTCACTTCATCTTCTTTTTGCTCAGTGGATTATACTCCAGTAAGAATGAGTAGAAAGAGATGCAAGAGTTCCTTTGTGTGATTTTACAATGCCCGAAGTAGGAAGGCATAACAATAAACTGTAGTTTAGGTTATCTAAGTGATTCAGTATTGCTCTTTAATGCTGTGTTGTGCCATTATTGGCCTGATTTTCAGTAGTCACTTATTTTCGGGGGTGAATTATCTGTCATCTATTCTGAGATGAGTTGCTCAGCAGACATCACTATTGCCTCCACATCCCATTGAGTTAAACAGCCTCAGCTACGTACACATTGGTGTTCAAAGATGTTGAGTGCAGTGGTAAAATGTGTTAGAAATGGGATACATGGGTGGCACTTGGGTGAAGTTCTCACCCATCACAGCAAAGATCTGTGGTTGAATTCCTGGCAGTGGTCTTTAAGATTGTGTACTGCCTTTGTTCCAAAAGTGAAGCCAATGGGAAGAAGTGCCTTAAAGCTGCATTCTATCTAATTTCCAGCAGGGTGAACTGTGACCCTTGTGTTGTCTAAATCTCTAAAAAAAAAAAAAAAAAATCAACGCTTTTTATCGATGTTAACTTTTAACGTTTTTGTCCCTTTTTTCAATGTTTGTCACTTTTGACGTTTTCAACACCACGCAACACTAACTTATTAATTTTAATTTTACAGTTAATGTATGGTCAGTAAACCTGATTTATAAGAAACTATACCTAATGTTTGAATTAGAAAAGCAGAAATTAGGAATTATTTAGACTAAAATTAAAGGAATGGATGTTGATGGGTAATCACAGAATGGAATATGTCAACTTTTACTCAATACTATTTCAAACCACTTCAATTTGTTTTCAAATGCTATAAAATTGAATAAGACACCCCATAATTAATGAAAGTAGAGATTTGTACTTGCCAAAGAGCATTGTGTGGAATCAATCGTTATTTTGGGGAATTAAAAAGAACACGGGTCAATTTGACCCGAGGGCTACATGAGGGTTAAAATAGCCTTGAACTTGTTTTTGGGTGTTTTCATCTTAAACTTTGACCCTCTTGATGCACATTTCGAAATGTGCATCAAATCTGCACATCTGCAGAATCTGTGTTAGGGGATTAGAAAGCAGGATTAAGAAAAGCTTTCATACCAAAACTTTAAGACAAGTGTAAAACATTTAGCAAATAAACAGGTATTAATATATTTAGAGGGATATTAGATGGGTAACATTCAGACATACCAATGAAATGTTAGGCTGTGATTGTGTGTGGGAAGTCACTGAGGGATCATGCTTATCTCCTATTGATTTGGTCAGGATGCCTCCACGGAGAACATGTGTAGGGAAATGAACATTCATCTAGAACATTTTGGGGAAAAAGAATTAATATGTGGGTGGAAAATGGGCAAATAAATCACAATAAAAGAAAAATGCTATAAAAAAAAGTGAAGCCAGTAAGGGATGATGCCCTTTTCACAGTTCTAACAACTCCTGCTGGTTGCTCGAGCAAAGAGAAGGCAAGGCACTTTTTAGTGTTGCACCTTTCAACAACAAGGCAATTTAAAGTGTAGGACATAAAGCATTAAGGCAATATGTAAAAGAAACAAGACAATATAAAATCACACATCTGAATGGAATTTAGCGCAGTGCAAAAAAGGAATAAATATTCCCAAATTTAATTTTATTGCTTTGGCAAACAACACATGTGGTGGGAAGCAGTTGAGGGATGATGTCATTTTGCTGGCTAAGTCTCACACAAAAGAAAAACAAATGTGAGAAATGGGCAACGCTAATAAGTGAGCATGGCATTTTTTCCAATATATAAACGTAAATATGATTTGAGAGGTATTTTTAAGTTTACTTTTCATCAAGCAAACATATTAAAAGGAACTGTATTTTTATTAAAAGCTGCCCTGCCACACAGAACTTTTTTTAATTGCGTTTTTTTGAAATATGGTGGGTCTATGTGTGTGTGTGTGTTATGTGGTGACTATGAAAATGAACTGCTACCTCCTCTGTCAGCTCTAGCCACTGAAAAAAAATAAGAGGAGAAATCCAGCCAATCAGAACAGCTGGTCAGTCTGACGCCATGCTGCCTGAGCTCATTACTATTCATGAGCTGGGTAAATGATGCTGATAGCCAGGCTCTAATTGGCTAGCTGTTAGCCAATCAGAGTCAGGCAGCTTAGTTTGTTGAATATTAATGAGAACTGGCTCAAATCAAGCGAGTCTTCCTGCAGGCTTTCTATACCACGCTAGAATGGCTTGAAACAAGGTAACCAAGTTACAGAGTCCATGGTAGGACGTGTGGCAGGGCACCTTTAAAATAGATGTATTTATGTATGTAAAGTTATGGAAAAATGCCAATATCAATAAAAAGTAAAAATTAAGACACTCTTGGTTTTTTAAGACCAAGAGAGAATCTTATAATAGTCAATTATTTTGTTTTTCAAGAATATGCTTTGTAATTAAATTTTTCAGGGAGACAAATATGATTAAATTACTTTTTTTATTTGTATCTTTTTTTTTGAGGTGAGTAGGAGGAACATAGGATAGGCAGAGCTAAGCTGTTGCTTCAGCCTCAGCCTTTTCAGTCACTATTTACTCTTTGAGTACATGTATGTGTATAGAGTCAATGGAGAGACGTCAAAAAGTGATGCCAAAGGGTCAAGCAAGCTGAAAAATGAAGCCAAATGGGTACCCAGAGCGTCAAATACTGATGCTAATGGGATTACTTTGGAATTAGTAGAAAGCCCCCAAGGTCTGACTTATGCCCACCATACACTAGAAGACTTTGAAAAAAACTAAACTCTGACACCATCTCACATCTAACGTCATAATGTGTAAAGACTGGGGATCTTGCAGGGTCACACATTGCAAGAATATAACAAGATGTGTTTTAAAAGATTGTTGGATTCAGAAGGGTTGAAAAGCGGCAACTTTCCCTCTTTAGCATATCGCGCGCCATAGCAACCATAAACAACACTGGCTCTGGCTGCTTCTTTCACTACCAAGACTTATAACTTACAATAATATCAAACAAAAAGGAAAAAGACAGACTCGGACTGAGTTTTATGACCACCTTACACCAACCGATGGAGACGAGAGGAGCCCCCAACTCTAGCAAGTCTCATGATTTCATGCCGACAGTGGAAGCACTTGAAAAGTCATTTGGTCTAAGGTCACCATAAGACGCTAAAAGGAGACTTTAGGACATGCTGGGAGTGAGACAGTGTTGGATTGTAGTCAGGTGTGCCTCGTCTACCCGATCTCTGGGGGAGAGTGAGTGGAAAAGCCAACCACGCCTCCTGCCACACACACCCTGCAGGGACAGAGAAAAAAAAACGAACAGGGAAGGGAGGAAAATGAAAGAGACAGAGAAAAAACAAAACCCCAGACAACAACACTCTGTCAACGTACCACGAGCTTCTCCGATACATACACATATATATATGCCACCTGCTCATCAGATAAACACTCATACACATTTACACACCATTTGGGCACACTGTCTTGCCCGAGGACACTTCGACATATGCAGGGCCAGGGATCGAGCCACCAACCTTCCGATTGGTAGATGACCGCTCTGACCACCTGAGCCACAGCTGCCCCACATGTGCCATTAGTAATTAATTTCATTAATCGTGCTTACAGTGAGTGTTATTGTTCAAAGGCCAGAGTAGTGCTTAATGCACCAGATGTACTTTGGAACCACATTAAAGTAAATGTAATGGGATGTTTTGCCGTCTATGCGTCTTAACTGATGATGATTCCAACATCAAACAGAACAGGGATTTTGTGTTTCACATGAATGAAATAAAGAAAAACATTTTTCATTTTTCATTCTGTATGGACTTTACCCTCAAATCGCAGGCCATTATAAACACACTTTGACTTCACGGGGGTGTTTTTTTCAGCCTAAATGTTCTGTGTCCTCGTTTGATCATTTGTTGATGACTTGCATTTGATGCTTTAGGTTCATGATTAATTCACTAGATGGAGAGTCAGAGGATCTACATGGGGAAAATAAATCAGTGGGTATTAGCCCATCATTCAGTTCTTTAGGAGGATGTGTGCTGCCTCAAGGGTTACAATTCCTTTGACATCAACCAAGCATTCATCGGTTTCTGTATCGGGAAAGTAAGGAAAATAATTCTCTGAGTCAGTCCACAGTCAGACATAGATTATCCTATGACTGTGTTCATGTCTTGGAGAAGTTAAGGAGAAAACACAAGACTTTCACCAGGAAACAGGTGTTCATGTCCTGGAGAAGTTAAGGAGAAAACACAAGACTTTCACCAGGAAACAGGTGTTTATGTCCTGGAGAAGTTAAGGAGAAAACACAAGACTTTCACCAGGAAACAGATGTCCATGTCCTGGAGAAGTTAAGGAGGAAACACAAAACTTTCACCAGGAAACAGGAGTTTATGTCCTGGAGAAGTTAAGGAGGAAATAAGACTTTCACCAGGAAACAGATGTCCATGTCCTGGAGAAGTTAAGGGGAAAACACAAGACTTTAACCAGGAAACAGGTGTTCATGTCCTGGAGAAGTTAAGGAGGAAACACAAAACTTTCACCAGGAAACAGGAGTTTGTCACCATGTAACCCGTAGTTTAAGGTGAGCTCTAGTGTGGACCCCAGAAGCGGATTCAGAACACAGACTTGATGTTAAAGTTGAAGAGGGTTTATTGACTCTTTGTGGAACAAAAGTCAGAGAGTGAGAGGATGAGAGAGACAACGTTAACTTTCAGCAGTACGACAATTTCCAAAACTAATATTTTTCACTAGAGACTGATACACTGCGAATGAAGGCCTGAGGCGTTTATCACATGGTGGGTGGAAAAACAATCTAGTGACAAGTGACTAGAGAGCTGGGTTTCTTGTACTGTTGTTGATTGGGATAGTAGCCAGGTGTGCCTTATAATGCTAGCTGTGCCATGCCCCTGGAGTTGAAGTCACACACACACACACACACACACACACACACACACACACACACACACACACACACACACACACACACAGGGAAAGACTGACAGGGAAGAACTAACAGAACACAAAGGAAATCTGGAGGTCACAGACTGCGATGTAACAGATATATGAACCTGTTTGTGAGAATGCGTTACTACTGCTACTACTGCATTACCATACATGTTAAAACCAAAAACTTTAATGGTATCACAAAACATCTTAATGCCAAATAGCTAACTGAAAATAATGGCATAAGGGTTTGGTATAACCCCATTTTTCCACTGGGCGTGTCAGTTTTGTTCCATCCGCCACCATGCACAACACCACAATGTGGGCGTTTCAGAAGCGGACTCGCAGTGTTATTGTCTCTACAAGTAATTTACACAACAATCACTGTAACCAATTGAACATACAATTTGAATTCTTTTTACAGTAAAGGTACTTCCATTTACAGTATTTTATGTATTCATTGTAAAATACTAAACAATTTAACACAACATAAGATAAAATAAAAATTTTACTTTACTATTTACAGTACTACAGTGGCTATATTGTGATTTTTTTTTATAGTAATGCATTGACTACTGTGATTTCAACTGCAATACTTACACTACTGTGATTCTATCATGTCGACAAGGTTGTAATGTAAACGTTACAGCATTGTACTGTAAAAATCAAATACAGTGAAATCTTAAGTAAATAGCTAGATTTCACAGGCATTATTTACAATGCCCCAAGATGAATTTCTCATTGTCCGTGGTGTTGTAAAGGAGACATACACTCACCAATAGGATTATTAGGAACAGCATACTAATACTGTGTTCGACCTCCTTTTGCCTTCAGAACTGCCTTAATTCTACGTGACATTGATTCAACAAAGTGCTGAAAACAGTCTTTAGAAATGTTGGCCCATATTGATAGGATAGCATCTTGCAGTTGATGGAGATTTGTGGGATGCACATCCAGGGCACGAAGCTCCCGTTCCACCACATCCCAAAGATGCTCTATTGGGTTGAGATCTGGTGACTGTGGGGGCCATTTTAGTACAGTGAACTCATTGTCAAGTTCAAGAAACCAATTTGAAATGATTCGAGCTTAGTGACATGGTGCATTATCCTGCTGGAAGTAGCCATCAGAGGATGGGTACATGGTGGCCATAAAGGGATGGACATGGTCAGAAACAATGCTCAGGTAGGCCGTGGCATTTAAACGATGCCCAATTGGCACTAAGGGGCCTAAAGTGTGCCAAGCCCATCCGCCTCAAGGTTGTGCGTGTTGTGGCTTCACAAATGGTTTGCTGCATACCTCGTTTGTAACGAGTGGTTATTTCAGTCAAAGTTGCTCTTCTATCAGCTTGAATCAGTCGGCCCATTCTCCTCTGACCTCTAGCTTCAACAAGGCAATTTCGTCCACAGGACTGCCGCATACTTTTTACACCATTCTTTGTAAACCCTAGAAATGGCTGTGTGTGAAAATCCCAGTAACTGAGCAGATTGTGAAATACTCAGACCGGCCTGTCTGGCAACAACAACCATGCCACGCTCCAAATTGTTTAAATCACCTTTCTTTCCCATTCTGACATTCAGATTAGGGGTTCAGGAGATTGTCTTGACCAGGACCACACCCATAAATGCATTGAAGCAACTGCCATGTGATTGGTTGATTAGATAATTGCATTAATGAGAAATTGAACAAATGTTCCTAATAATCCTTTAGGTGAGTGTATACTTTATTGGGGGGTGTCTTTTGGTACACTGACTGGGTGCTCTCACTCTTTCTCCGTCAAGGTAGTTGGGCTGCACCACATCAAACCACAAATGGTGTGTCTGGTGGTTGATGTTACACGTGCAACACCCCTGAATAATTGCACCATTGATAGATGGAGACAGCTGGAATAACCACCATGGCTCTGACACAGGTGGTTTGTCATACTTGACATTGTAGCCTTATGTCAGCATTCAGGCTCCCTCTATCCTGCAGTGCCTTAGGCTGCTGCTTAAGAGACGTCATGTCCCAGCTGAATGCCACTTGGTGCAGGACAATGTCTGTCCCTGCAGGCTTTGGCTCCCACACCACATTCACACATAGCCCCAACACAAGTTAGATTGATTGAACATGTAAGCTTAAAAATGTAGCTTATCGTTTTGAGGTGAAAGTCTTTTCTTTGTATCATTCTACCTTTCTTTGGAAATGTCGCTTCCACGAGAGAGTAGTGAATACATCTTTAAAGGACACCCCAGGAATGTTTGGTGACATTTATAGGGCTGAACTCCTACCATTGCCGTGGTAATCACTGTCAAAATCAATATCTGAATACGTTTTTTTGCTACGTTTTTAATTAAAGACTGAGAAATGGAGCTCCTCTTGTCCATGGACGACAATTGAAAAGCAACAGAATGAGAAGCTGGCGGACATTTTGTAAAACACAGGTCGAAACCTGATCCTGGTCTTCTAGAGCGCAGCCAGTTTTATTCTATCCTCTCCATGGCGTGGTACCACACCCAGGCCCCCAGGAAGTGCGCTTAGCCTTGCAGCTAATTTCCTTTTTTTTTCCTATTGCGAGTTTCCACTCGCAATATTGCAAGAAAAAACTCCCCCCTGCAGCCACCATAGGTCACCATTGTAAAAGACATGTCTGTAAAACTGCTACCAGAGTACTTGAGCTACAAAGTCAGTTATGACTCTTTCGATCCTGAAGTTTTAATCCATTAACCTTCTATATTTGAAAAATTTAAAAGCCAGCAGAGAAAAGCAATTTAAAGATCTGTGACGTCACCACCATGTAAAGTCTGTCATATTCAGCGGGCCGCATATCATGGAAAAAAAAGCTACAATGTAAGTTAATAGGGCAATTGTCCAGCTTGTATTTACCTTCACAAAAGTGCTTGTTTTGCCGCTGACAGACTCAGATTAATATTCTAAGCGTCTGACAACGTTATGGAAAGGGTTTGTAAGGAGGTCGACCTTTC
This sequence comes from Percina caprodes, assembly GCA_013375575.1. Lineage (NCBI taxonomy): Eukaryota > Metazoa > Chordata > Actinopteri > Perciformes > Percidae > Percina > Percina caprodes. The sequence continues at coordinate 18,280 of JABXJD010002545.1, read as the reverse complement.
TGTTAAAGAGTAAGATCCTTTTTTTAAACATAAAAACATCTGCAACATTACGTCCGCTAAAGCCACCAGACTCAATGTAAATAAACAGTCATTTTAGCATCATAAAATACACTTCATTCAAAGGCGACAGAAACAAAATAAAACAATGAAAAGCCGTTTTGGTTCGGCTTTCCACTTTTCCAGCCATTGCAACTCTAGCTGTGGTTGAAATAAACACATAGTTTACTGATTTACATGTGAAAATATGTTGACTCTATACACGCTAAAAGTACTGTTTTTTAAATGGAGTCTGGTGGGTGTAGTGCTAGCAACCTCAAAGCTGTTTTTGGTTAAACAGAAAGGTGTTGAAGAGGTTTTTAAAATGCCTGAAGAGATCCCTTGTATGATGTTGGCAAAAAAATAACTTTTAGTGGACCAAATTGACAATGCACATTTGCCCCATAGGGTTACATTGCAGTCCGTGGGTGCCGGTTACAGCGTTCACGCTTAATACTGGACCAATTTCAAAGATTGTTGTTTCTATTAGTTATAAATTCACACACATTTACAGACAAAAACATAGGAAAATAAGTTAAGTTAAGTAGGCTATGCAGTTAAAGGGTTTATTTTTTATTTTTATTTCCTTCCTTTGTGGTGCTGTAGCCGACAGACCAGGTATGAACAACAACATGGATCAAAGACGTTTGCCTGTGTTTGAGTTGTTCAAATATATGGAGCAGCCCTAGACATTTAGTAGGACTCTACAGAGGTACAGTAACGTAAAACATGCTGGGATATATCTGCAGGTTTGGATTTGTTTCAGGCAAATGAAGCAGAGGACCCCTGGCTTGTGCCAGTCATTTGCTCAATGGCCTACAGGATCTGTTAGGACTGTATGTAATGAATGTAATGTATAAAGGCCTGTGACATATGTGCAAGTGAGAGTGACTTTTCTCTTTTTCTTTCTCATGACAACTGATCTCATAGCCACACTCCCACACAGGCTTTTCATCATCAGCACTAACAGCTCTTGAATATCATTTTATAGAAGTAGGCTAATGTTGTATACATTATGTTCTGAAGAGTGCAAAGGTTGCCATCTTGACTCCCTAACAATGCCTTCTTTGAAAAAAAACTTCTGCTCTCATTTCCACTTAGACATTAAAAAGGTAATTGGATGTAATTTCTGCTACTTGGGTGACTAGTAGGGTGTGATTGGCAATTTTGCGATGGTGGTGGTGGTGGGGAAGGGGTTCAGCTGAATAACTTGTATTCTTGGTGGGGACAAAATGTCAAATCTCAAATTGATGCTTCTAGCTTTAATTTTTTTATTTTTTCAGAAATTTTTATTTTTATTTTATTTTATATTAGATATCAACATTAATAAAAAGGAGGACATGACAAGACAGTCATTTGGAATGAATAGCAAATATGAAAATCTAATACTGTTGGGGGTTCAGTACCTTGCTCAAGAGCACCTAGGCAGTGCCCTGGGGGTGATCTGGCACCTCTCTAGCTACGAGTCCATCACCATACTTTTGGTCCGTATGGGGGACTTGAAACAGTGACCCTCTGGTTCCTGACTCAACTCCCTACAGACTGAGCTACCGCAACAAAAGATGAATAAAGTGGAGAAAGATGGCAAATACTTGAGCATTCATAGCACGACGGCTGATTATGTATAAGACCTTGAGACAGTTGAGCCCCGAACTTGCAATCTTTGGGTCGAAAGGCAAAGACCGATCTCAGTGAGCTATAGTCCAACTAATAAATACAACAAGCACAGGTACACAATGCATGCAGATACATCTTGACATACAGTATTCTTCTCCTTCTAAAGCCACAACATAGAAGTCAATTTCTCCCTACTGCGGATAGAGTACATAAGGTTTATTAAGAGTCTCATGGTGGGAGGATTCCTCTGAAGCCAGCTAGTTTGGCAATTCCTTTTTTACTTGAACCATGGAAATCTTTACGGGCATGCGTCTCTGTGTTACTGAGACCTTCAGGAAGTCTTCCAAGGTAAAGGAAATAAAATGTTATATCCAGAGTCTCTGCAAATAACTGTCCCACATTCCTCCAACTGCTCAATTTTTATTTCCAATTTGGGGAGTTTTAGTTTTTATTCATTCAGTTTGAGTTTTAAAGTAGTTTTAGTTTGTTTTTGTCAGGGCCAGGAATAATGTCTCCGAGGTATGTAGGTATATACACATACAGGATACATGGTTGGAGAGTAGCCATGATGTTTAATGTTAAATCTTTAGACCACACTATAATTTACAAAGACTAAACAATTCTTGTAATTGCCCCATGAGCAAGCATTTAGTGTGACAGTGGTGAGGAAAAACTCCCTTTAGGATCCTGGTAGGTGGTGTCTGACGGTGCCAATTGGGGGTTTGATGAATAGTGGCAATAATAGTCACAATATATAATGGAACAGTGACTACAAATGGTAGTTGTAGTAGTTCATGTCAAAACAGGGCACTGCAGGGCGTTACAGGGTGTATTGTGGCATAGCAGAGCATGGGTGGATGTAGCAAAGGAAGGAAGTCCCCTGGCAGTCTAGAACTAACAGCATAATTAAGCAGGTTAAAGAGAGGAGCCTGGTTGGGCTAGAACTCTCCCCAATCGGATGGCCTGCCTCCCTTTTAATCAAAGAGGAGAGTTCAGTGTCTACCCCCCGAACCCAGAATGGGAGCTGGTACAAGTAACTCTGCATTCTGGGAGTGTAGTGCTCTAGTGGGACAGGAAGGTACTATGAGTTCTTCTAGATATGTTGGTGCTTGACCCTTTAGTGAAGGTCAGGAGAAGGATTTTAAATTCAATCCTGGATTTTACAGGAAGCCAATGCAAAAAAAAAAAAATATGATCTCTTTTCTTAGTTGTTGTCAGAACACGCGCTACAGCATTCTGGATCAGCTGGCGAGGCTTAAGAGACTTATTTGAGCATCCTGATAATAAAGAATTAGTAGTCCAGCCTGGAAGTAAGAAGTTCATCGTTCATCGTTTTAAGACAGGATGTTCCTAATTTTGGGAATGTTACGAAGATGAAAAAAGGCTGTTCTTGAGGTTTGTTTTAGATGAGCGTTAAAGAATACATCCTGATCAAAAATAACTCCTAGATTTCTGACAGTAGTGCTAGAGGCCAGGGCAATACCATCCAGAGTAGCTATATCCCTAGATAATGAAGTGTGGAGAGGTTTAGGGCCCAGCACAAGAAAATTGTAAGTCATCCATGTTTGTATATCATTTATGCATGCTTGAAGTTTAGTTAACTGACTGGTTTCGTCTGGCTTGTTCGATAGATATAATTGGGTGTCATCCACATAACAATGAAAGTTAATTGAGTGTTTCTAAAAATTAGGACTACTATTGCCATATATTAGGAGAATAGAATTGGTCCAAGCACTGAGCCTTGTGGAACGCCATGGCTAACTTTAGCGTACTTGGAGGATTTAACGTTTAAATTAACAAATTGAGATTGATCGGATAAATATGACTTAAACTAACTTAGTGTGATTCCTGTAATGCCAACTAAATGTTCCAGTCTCTGTAACAGGATGGTATGGTCAATGGTGTCGAATGCAGCACTAAGATCTATTACAAGTAGACAAGTCCTTGGTCTGCAGCAGTTAGAAGGTCATTAGTACTTCCCACCAGTGCCGTCTCTGTGCTATAATGCTTTCTAAATCCTGACTGAAAGTCCTCCAGTAAACTATTGCTATCTAGAAAATCACATGACTGATTAGTGACTACCTTCTCAAGGATCTTGGAGAGAAAGGGAACGTTAGATATAGGTCTATAGTTGGCTAAGACCTCAGGGTTGAGGGAAGGATTTTATCACAGCTACTTTAAATGACTGTGGTACATAACCTGTTAATAGAGACATATTGATCATATCTAGTAATGGAGTGTTAACCACGGGTAACACTTCTTAAAGTAGCACCGTCACAACATTTAAGAGTAAACTTAAAACTCTCCTCTTTGATAAAGCTTATAGTTAGAGAGTGATGATTTGCAGGATCTGCCTAACCCGCCCACTTGCTTCTTGTCATAGTCATCAGATTCGTCTACCATATAATTAATAATATAATAAAACTAGAGGGAGGCAGGGCAGTACAGCCCGATCAGGGGAGAGTTCTAGCCTGACCAGGCTCCTCTCCTTAACCTGTCTCTTAGTTATGCTGTAATAGTTTTAGACTGCCGGGGGACTTCCTTTGACACACTGAGCTCCTCTCTCCTTTGGCTTTCCATTTGTGTGTATCCATGTCCCAGAAATGCTTGTTACTAACCTAGCGGAGTCCTTATGTTATTTTTCCCCCAGCATGTTTCCTTGGATCAGGGAGGCTCCAAGATCATGGTTGCAGCTGTCGCCGTGGTCCTGCTACACATCCTGCAATGCCTTGTCACATCCTGCTACACTCTGCGGTACCCTGCCACGCCATGAACTACTACAACTACTATTTTTGGTCGCTGTTCCATTACCACCATTCATTTCAACCCCAACCGGTCCTGTCAGACTCAGCCTACCAATAGCCTGGGTCTGTCTTTCCTAAAAGGGAGTTTTTCCTCACCACTGTCACACTGATGCTTGCTCTGGAGGGAACTACTAGCTACCTACTACCAACTAACTGTTGGGTCCTTGTAAATTATAGAGTGTGGTCTAGACCTACTCTATCTGTAAATTATAGAGTATGGTCTAGACCTACTCTATCTGTAAAGTGTCTCGAGATAACTCTGGTTATGAATTGATACTATAAATAAAATTGAATATGTTGACACCATGTTGTCTTATTTCGTTTTGAGATGATTTTCCATTGAGGATGAAAGTTCATAAATAAGTGGCTCTATCTAGGGTATTGAAAGGGGGATTCAATTATTGCATATTCAAACCCCCGCCCCAATCCCATCCACCTTTTCACAAATTACACCCTGCTCTGATGGATATTATTTTCTGACATTTCATAGACCAAAGAAAGAAAAAAAAAGATTTTTCAACAATCACAATAACCATTACTTGCAGCCCTATTTCATTTGAGTTTTTATTGAATGTTTTAGTTTCTGTGTAGTTTCAGTTTACAAAAAAAACCAAAATAAAACGCTTATTTTCATTTTAGTTTACTATAATAACCTTGCCCCCACACATGCTGGTGCCTGGCCAATTTTGTTCCAGGGGTTTGGACTGTTACAGCTGTGCTTCAAAGGTTTATTTTGCAAGCATGAGAAATATAATGGATCTGTGGGAGGGGGTTTGGGTGGAATCTACTGTTACCAAGATACTCTGAATACTCTGAGGCTGAATGCTGTTGCGGAAAGTCTGCAGTGCTGCTGAGATTCTCTGATTCAAACCACTCACTGGCTTGCCCCTTCTGTCTCTGTCATCTCTGACTCCATGTTGGGGTTGTCATTAGCTCGCTATTAATAAGGACAAAAGACGGACCCGGATGCCTCGTTTTTGCTATGCAGCTGTTGCCACGGTTACCGTGAGCCCATCCTTGTTAATGTCAATCAAAATGGTAACTTGTAGATGTTGCTAGCCCTATGCTGGGCATGCAGAGGTATTCCGATGCATTATGCTGATCATAAACAGCCATAATTGTGATTTTTGGTTGGCCCTTTGGTCCGGATTTTGCCCGTTATGTTTTCCTTTCTCAAATTGACATTGCATTTGTTTGTGTCCCAATGCAACTTAAAATGCATTCATAAAGAAATGCACACTGCTTTTTCATTAATTTCTCTCTTTCTTCTCTTGCTAAGTGGCAGTCGATATTATGTTTTATTTTCTTTCCCCTGTCTCTTGCAGTCAGTCAGTTTGGAAATATATTAATAAAAGCTGGCCTCCTTTTGACAGTATGAAAGCTTAGATGTTCACGACCCTCCGAAAAAGAGCAAGTCATTGTGCCAGGAATAATATTTCAGAGAATATGGCTCTTCCAGGGCAGATAACAATGCCATTTATACTGTGGACACTTGACTTAATAACATACATATTGATCACTGTCATTTGGCCGATAATTGCCTTAGCACCCCAATCTCCAACACAGCATGGCTTGCCATTCTATGGTATATGGTCATATTAAAGGGTAACTTGTTTTTTTTTTCAACCTGGACCCTATTTTGGTTGCTTTCTTTTATTTTGAAGATGATTTTGTTTGGCTTTTATTAGATAGGACAGCTTAGACATGAAAGGGGAGAGAGATGAGGAATAACATGCAGCAAAGAGCCACAGGTTGGAATCAAACCCACGGCCTCTGCGGTGAGGACTGAGCCTCTGTATATGGGAGCACGCCCTACCAGGTGAACTACCCAGGCGCATATTTTCATATGTTTTTGTGTAAGTGACTGATGGGAGCAACAATCTGCCCACCAGACTCCATGTAAATAATCAGGACTTTTATCATCCTAAAACACAAATCATCAACAGAAACTATGTAAAATCAAAAATCCATCTTTTTTCATCTTTCCACTGTTTCAATAATCACCACTCTGGTCTGGTTGAAATAAACTCTTAATTCACCCATTTACATAGGAGATTTGCTGGATCTTAAATGGAGTCTGATCCGATTTCGGAGCTTTTTCATGTTAAACTAAAAGGATGTTACTCTTTAACAAAAAGGTCCATCTCTGTAGAAATCCTTTCCATTATGCTGTTAAGACTCTTTGAATAACAATCCAGGGTTTCTGCAGGTTTCAATAAATCAAACTTAAGACTTTTTAAGACCTTTTTAAGACCATTAGGAATGAAATTTACAGTTTTTCTCAGTCACTTTGCTACATTTCTCAGATCAGAATTGAAATTCTCAAAACTACCTGTTCAGTCGTGACATCATTGTGTCACTTGTGCACATCAAAAAAGCAATTTGTCAATTCTTTTAACAAGCTGCAAATGCTTTGGTACATCAATGCAAATGAGTATGTACAATTCTCTGCTGTTTCCTACATTATCAGTTGCTTATGTCACGTTGATCAAAATGGGTCTCTGCTGAATAGTCTCACCCCCCACAACATGTATTCATTAGTTCATAGCAAATCTTTACATGCAAACTGATTGAACAAGTTGTCATAATATATATATATATATATATATATATATATATATATATATATATATATATATATATATATATATATATATATATATATATATATACACATTTCCATTCAACTTTTTTTCTAAATATATATATATATATATCATCTCAGGGGCACAACATAATGTTACAATGTCTGAAGGACAAGGAATTGGACAGGGTCAACAGCCAGAGAGAAGAACTTTATTCTATAAAGTCAGAATTTTGCGATAAAAGTCAGAAAAATCTGAGAATATAGTCAGAATTCTGCGATTAAAGTCAGAAAAATCTGAGAATATAGTCAGAATTCTGCGAATATAGTCAGAATTCTGGGATTAAAGTCAGAATTCTGCGATTAAAGTCAGAATTCTGAGAATATAGCCTGAATTCTGCGATTAAAGTCAGAATTCTGAATTTAAAGTCAAAATTCTAAGAATATAGTCAGAATTCTGACAAACATTGGCCCTAATCCTCTTCTGTAGTTTTGCAAATGTCGAGGATGACAATGTACCATAGCGACTGAGAAAAACTGGAAGACATATATTGTATCTTGAAATGAAAGTACAACAAAATGCAAAGTCACACCGGTAACGTTAGTGAATTTGAATAAAAAGCGACCCAGAGAAATAAGAATCTGTAAATATACAGTGGTGTGAAAAAGTGTTTGCCCCCTTCCTCATTTCCTGTTCCTTTGCATGTTTGTCACACTTAAGTGTTTCGGAACATCAAACCAATTTAAACAATAGTCAAGGACAACACAAGTAAACACAAAATGCAATTTGTAAATGAAGGTGTTTATTATTAAAGGTGGAAAAAAATCCAAACCATCATGGCCCTGTGTGAAAAAGTGATTGCCCCCTAAACCTAATAACTGGTTGGGCCACCCTTAGCAGCAACAACTGCAACCAAGCGTTTGCGATAATGTGCAATGAGGCTTTTACAGCGTCCTGGAGGAATTTTGGCCCACTCATCTTTGCAGAATTGTCCTAATTCAGTTACATTAGAGGGTTTTCGAGCATGAACGGCCTTTTTAAGGTCATACCACAACATCTCAATAGGATTCAGGTCAGGACTTTGGCTAGGCCACTCCAAAGTCTTCATTTTGTTTTTCTTCAGCCATTCGGTGGTGGACTTGCTGGTGTGTTTAGGATCATTGTCCTGCTGCAGAACCCAAGTTCGTTTCAGCTTGAGTACACGAACAGATGGTCGGACATTCTCCTTCAGGATCTCTTGGTAGACAGCAGAATTCATAGTTCCTTTTATCACGGCAAGTCTTCCAGGTCCTGAAGCAGCAAAACAGCCCCAGACCATCACACTACCACCACCATATTTTACTGTTGGTATAATGTTCTTTTTATGAAATGCAGTGTTCCTTCTACGCCAGATATACTTGGACACACACCTTCCAAAGAGTTCCACTTTTGTCTCATCGGTCCACAGAATGTTGTCCCAAAAGTCTTGGGGATCATCAAGATGTGTTGTGGAGAAATTGAGACGAGCTTTGATGTTCTTTTTGCTCAGCAGTGGTTTTCTCCTTGGAACTCTGCCATGCAGGCCATTTTTGCCCAGTCTTTTCCTGATGGTGGAGGCATGAACGCTGACCTTAACTGAGGCAAGTGAGGCCTGCAGTTCTTTGGACGTTGTTGTGGGGTCTTTTGTGACCTCTTGGATGAGTCGTCGCTGCGCTCTTGGGGTAATTTTGGGCGGCCGGCCACTCCTGGGAAGGTTCACCACTGTTCCATGTCTTCGCCATTTGTGGATAATGGCTCTCACTGTGGTTCGCTGGATTCCCAAAGCTTTGGAAATGGCTTTATAACCCTTTCCAGACTGATAGATCTCAATTACTTTCTTTCTCAATTGTTCCTGAATTTCTTTGGGTCTCGGCATGATGTGTAGCTTTTAAGGATCTTCTGGTGGACCTTACTGTGTCAAGCAGCTCCTATTTAAGTGATGCCTTGATTGTGAACAGGTGTGGCAATAATCAGGCCTGGGTGTGGCTAGAGAAATTGAACTCAGGTGTGGACAACCACAGTTATAGTATGTTTTAACAAGGGGGGCAATCACTTTTTCACACAGGGCCATGATGGTTTGGATTTTTTTTCACCTTTAATAATAAACACCTTCATTTACAAATTGCATTTTGTGTTTACTTGTGTTGTCCTTGACTATTGTTTAAATTGGTTTGATGTTCCGAAACACTTAAGTGTGACAAACATGCAAAGGAACAGGAAATGAGGAAGGGGGCAAACACTTTTTCACACCACTGTACAGCAAATTATATTTGGATTAGCAAAAGAAAAATGTCAATACCCCCAAAAAATGAGCATTAGAGGAAGGGTTATATGGACGTGGGGGAATTAAGACCTGTTTAAAATAATTTAAGATGCAACATTACCTTTTAATGCTGTGTCACAATGGACATGTGGTACACTTTCTGTGAGTCGTCCTTTGAAAACATGTCCAAGGTTTTTCAGGGTCACATATTTCGTCCCTATTGTGATTTTCAACATACAAAGCCGTCTCAATTTTTATCAAGCGGGCTGTGAGTTGAAATAAATGAGTGGATTTTGAAAACATTTCCCTGCAGTTGAGGGGGGGTGGGTGGTTGGGGGATAACAACGGAAAAGAAACCAGTGCGTTTCTGCTTTCTCTTTTTGGTCCCTCCTCCAGCAAGAAACATGCACCCTGAAAAAACTGACACTAAATCTGCAAGGACCATATGGTCTTTTTAAGGGCTGAGGATCCACACAGCTCCTTTTGAAGTGGAAAATGCACCGACTGTTTTCATGTGTCCAGTAAAATGGTGCCACAACACAAGGGCTTTGATTGTTGTAATTGTGGCTCGCTATGACAATTAACATCTGGACACAGCAGAGGGAAAACACCACATGGAGGCACAGATTTATGCTTTCATTGAATATTCAAAGACTGCCTCAGTCGTCTAATCCACAACACAAAGCTGCAATCTAACAAGTTTGGGCCATCTTTTGCTTATTACAGAATGCATTCCTCTATATTTCCTGCATTAAAACATTGCTTGAGTATGTCTACTGTTATAGATAATATAATTATCATAATTAATTAATTATATAATTAATTGATCACAAAATTGGGAAAGTCTTATGTTATCTCTTTAAGATTCTCAAAGTGAATTCTTGCCTGTAATGCATGTCGTCCAATCTGTATCTGGTCCCGACTGTAAGCCCCAGTCATGCCAACTTCAAACCACAAGATGCCAATTTTAGTTGAATGTTTACAAGGTTTCGTTCAGAAAGAGCCCCCATTACTCAGCTCTATTTGAACTATTAACATCGGAATAAATTTGTCAAACAGCTAAAGGGAACTGTGAGTTTCAATGTTAGGATCAGGTTAATCGTCATTGGAAGTACTACTCAGCCATTGCAAACCATTGGATGGTGTTTTATGTGTGACGGGGTGTTAACAGAACAGACAAGTGTTGGATTCAATGTTTTTGGGAGCATGACCCATACCGCCTAAAAGTCAGCTTTTATGGGAGTTAAAAGCTAACATTTCAAACAAAAATTGCTGAAATAAGGATTAGCAGTAGAACCATCATAGCCCACACCATTAAACAAAATTATTTCGTCATTGTTATTGCTTTTCCCCTCTGCCACAACTTTTCCTACATCGTCAGAATGATAGAATACTGCTTGGCGCCTGGGTAGCTTAAAGTCCCAGGATTTGCTGCATGTCTTCCCCCCTCTCTCCCCACTTTCTCGTCTACAGCTGTCCTGTCTGGTAAAGGCTGAAATGCCATTTTTTTTTTCCAAAGCACCTCTCCTCTTCCGCCAAATTGGCATGATGGCCACACAGTGCAGTGAGACAATAAAAGGGACATATCATTTGCATCAATATTCACTCACATGCACCTGTAATCACACTAAAGTCCTATTTGCACAGGGTTTAGTGATACCTGGTCATTTGTAATAACTACAAAGGTTGTCTGTGATCTTGATCTTGTGCTAACCGTCTGTAATCTGTCAGGTAAAATTTCCCCCCCAATGACCTACCATCTTTTGTTGAACTCTGAGGTCCTATGATAATATTAGTCCTGTGTGAATCAACACAGCAGGTGAGGCTGGGGAACATCACATCCAGCACATGGACTATTAGCACTGGCGCCCCCCAGGGGTGTGTGCTCTCCCCACTGCTTTTCTTCCTCTACACCGATGACTGCACCTCAGGAGACCCATCTGTTAAACTTCTGAAGTTCGGTGATGACACAACGGTCATCGGCCTCATCCGGGACGGTGATGAGTCGGCCTACAGACAGGAGGTGGATCAGCTGGCTCTCTGGTGCAGTCAGAACAACCTTGAGCTCAACACGCTCAAGACTGTGGAGATGATCGTGGTCTTCAGGAAGAGACCCCCCACTCTTCCCCCCATCACCATACTCAACAGCCCTGTGTCTGCTGTGGAATCCTTAGGTTTCTGGGATCCACTATATCCCAGGACCTGAAGTGGGAGCCCAACACAGACACCATCATCAAGAAGGCCCAGCAGAGGATGTACTTCCTGCGCCAGCTAAGGAAGCTCAACCTGCCTAAGGAGCTGCTGATCCACTTCTATTCAGCCATCGTCCAGTCTGTCCTCTGCACGTCCATCACTGTCTGGTTTGGATCTGCCACCAAAAAGGACCGGAGCAGACTACAACGGACAGTTAGGACAGCAGAAAAGATCATCGGTGCCAACCTGCCCTCCGTTCATGACTTATACACATCCAGAGTCAGGAAACGTGCAGGAACCATCACTGCAGACCCATCTCACCCCGGACACAACCTGTTCCAGCTTCTCCCCTCTGGGGGGTGCTACAGAGCACTGTACGCCAAAACCAACAGATTCAGGAACAGTTTCTACCCACAAGCCATTTCTCTGATGAACAGCTGACTTCTTACCCACAGTGTCAGATTCAATTCTAGTCAATAACCCAGTAATACTGTCTCCACAGCACCTGTTTACTGGTTCCACTTATTAAGTATTATTCATCATTCTCATATCTCACTTATTATTTACTATTTATTCATAATTTTCCTTCTCATATCTCACTTATTATTTATTATTTACTATTAGTGTGTATATTTTTGTTTTGGTTGTTTTGTGTGTAAGCACAGTGTGAGCAACGATGCTCCAACGATAAATTCCTCGTATGTGTCCTCATACCTGGCAAATAAAGCTGATTCTGATTCTGACATGTCTGGGATTTGGTTGTATATAAATATTTAAAGGTTTTTGTTTCCTGCGTGCCTTTTTATCCCTCTTATGCAAAGACGGATATGGGATCGCGGGTGCAGCGGCGGACGCCGCCTTTCATGATCAGCCTAGTCCGGACCACTGCTCAATCGGAGACCTCCGTCCCCGAGTCGAAGCGATCCCCGCGGCTTCGTCCGAGGGCTGACGGTGATGCTATGTGTGCGGCCGCGGCGGGATAGGAGATGCGCCTCTGGTAACCTCTGCCAACGCATGGCCCCAAAATACAGGACCTTGATCCAAGTGCGCCACACAGATGTGGGGGAATTTCAAACTCACACGAGGTCCCCAGATGATACTAATCCAGTGCGAATAGGGGTTAAAGCAGGGATTAGCAACCTTAGGTCACCATTTGCATGCGGTAGCTCAACCAATGGCAAAATAACAGTAAGTATACAAGAAAGTTTTTGGGCAATGCTCCAAATGACCTCTAATTACCAGCCATTGGCAGGAGCTCAGCCTGTTATTTACAGTAGTTTGATTGACTTTTTCCACAAAGACCCACCCAACTCTGCCTCTGATTGCTTAGTACTCCGTGCTTTCTTCACAGAATGCGGCGCAAAGGAAAAAATAAGTGAGCTGGCTCAGTAGATGATGGCAGGCTTAATGCGGATATTGCGCACTGATTAAGAATGTTTTAAACAGGTTGGCGATGCCCTCAAAAGTCATCCTTTCACGTGTGTAAAAAAATGAAAGTGATTCTTTTTGTCTGACTATAAAAGTTGTGCCCCGACACGGGAGTCCCAACTGGTTTATACTATTATCTGGAGAGCTGAAGTTTATTCCTTAAGTTTGAGTCTGACTAAGAATAATTCTCTTGGATTTAATGTGCTGCTGCATCTAAATCGTTAAGCTTTGATGCTGCAGATTTGCAACCTGTAAATAAACATTTCCTTACAGTAGGTGTTCACACATGCATCCGTCACTCACAACATGAAACGAGGGCTCTCATAAAGGGATTAAGCCTTTGCTTAGGACCGGCTTTTCAGCTTTTGGGATTTTCGTGCAGCTTTCTACCTCTGTGGAGTGCTTCACCACCCCCGTGAACCTTTGGGCTTGGGCTGATCTGAAATCACCTCTGTGTTTTGAAGACACATACTTGCACAAACACACAACTCAGAGACAGGCTATTTTCACTGCTGCTGCTAGCATAGACATTTCTGTGAAGGCGCTGTATATAAATGGGCTCACTGCTGTTTGACCCACCGTCATGTCTGTATGAGTTTACACAAAGTGAAGATCCTTCACCTCGCGGTTACCATCTGTCCAGTGGAAACCGGTCGAAAATGCAGTACTCATACAGTACAGTCTCAAATCAGAGGTAGGGTCCATGTATTGTACAGACATTTAAATGAAATAAGCTTATATTACTGACATGTCTTAATGGCATGAGTGTGGCTGAGTCAACGATTCCACTTTCCTTCATTGTCACTGTCTACTCATTTTGATTTGATTTTATATGATACATTTTCAATCCCTTGATTTTTATACTGTTAACTATTTGGTTTTATTCTGCTTTTTATCATGTTTTGAATTAATTTCTTTTCTGGAGATTTATTGTAGGAGTAAAAGTGGTTGCCATGGAGACCTGGTTGTATGCACCCCTAATTACAGTCTGCGTGTGGCGGCTCCATGGTAAGTTGCCTTAACATTAGCTCTGTTATATATTTTATTTTAATGGACCTGGAAAAAGTGTGTTTTGTATTCATGTGATCTTCAGCTTTCACTTACTTAAGTAAATGCATTATGCCAATTTTGTTTCTTCCATGGTGTTAATTTATTGTCAACATGTATGGTTTTACTTGTCCTAGGGCTAAAAAGGGCTAAAAATTAGCGTATAGTAACATAAGTAGCTAATGTGTTGCCTATTTCTGCCCCTTGTGGCTGATCAGTTACTAACAGTGCATTGGTGAGTAGGACATGACTATTGCATGACAATTATGCTTAATTGAACACAGTCTTAAAAGTAGCACTTTTTTCACTGCCTGGCACTCTCTGTCCAGTCCACTGTACACATAATTGCTTTGAGTCATTAATAACCTATTAATATTGATGCATGTTATGTAAATGAGCAGGTTAACGACTCAGTGGACCTCATTAAGACTTGATAGGGTCAAACTGGGCCTGCAGTCTCACCACAGCGCCTGGATACACTTTTAATAGACTGTCCTTTCCACGTATGGTGTGCAAAGTTATGTTTTAATTGTCAGCGATACTTTAAAGGAGGCTGTCTGACTTTGTAAGCATGCAGGTGACACCAGTTACATTGATTGTTCACTAAACCCCTCTCACAAACAGCAATTGTCCAATCAAGGCTTAGCAACCGTAACTAGGCACAGCAAGGCCTGTCAGGTTTGTTTTTAAATATGCCCTGAGCTTAAAGGAATACATAAAATGGCTACAGCCTCAACACCTAATGTAGTCGTGGCACATATTGTGTTAATTCAATACAAAAAGAACCAATCTAGTTCGTCCAAACAAATACCAATTCTTTGAAAATCTTTACAATCATTCCCTGAAAGAAGCAAGCAAGCCCTGCCTTGTTGCACCGTCCAAAATTTCTTCAAAACGTGCCATTTTTAGCATGTAGCTTGCTAGCTCGAAGTTTGAAACAAACAGTCTTGCAAGGTGAGGGACATTGGGGGTAAGCGGGCAAAGCAGTGAATGGGAGAAATAACGTTATTCTCAGTGTTTTAACATTACTTTTATATTAAACCGTAGAAGGTGTCTTATCACTAACCTCGTTCAAATTTGAAGCACTACAAATTATGTCCAGCTACAAAAAAAACTGGAAGCAGGAAAGTCAGACATCAGAATGGCAAGTCAAAGAGTCCTTACTGTGAAAATGATATGCCTGCATTAGTTTCTTGCATAAGACTTGACATGGAACATTGTTATTGAACCATTTGTCATTAACTGTCAAGAACAGTTTTACACATTTCTATTAGACCTTTTGTACAAAAACGTGAATTGACGAATCGTGCAGGGGAAATTGACCCTCACTCATGAAGGACTGTAAAGTGTTAGTTCAACCAATAATCAATCAGTTGTCTAAATTTCTCAAAAATGCATCTCATGAACAATCAACTGGTAAGCATACTGTATATAGACAGACCACAACACAGAGTGGCAATTTTCCAATAATGGACGGACCAGAAACAAACAGGGTCAACAGCCAAGAGGAGGAAGAAGAAGACATAGACGCATATCTAATGACATAAGGGACACTATTGTAGACCATGTTGTCAATCATGGCCTTACAATGGCTGAGGTGGGTCGAAGGGTGCAGCCGAATATTGGGAAATCCACCGTGTCCATTTGGAGACCAACCGTGTAGTTCAAACATTTCGAAGAGTGAACAGGTACGTCCACCATAGTATACTGTATACTTCATACAATGTTTCATATTACAGTAGTCCACTTATTTCACAGCATACAGAAACATACAGATACATACTGCACCTTATATGCACCCACCTGTATGTTTTACAGTAAAATGTGCGTTTGCATTGTTTTTATCTATGTGACTGCATTTATCCCTGCATAAGACTGCAAGATTACCTCAAACCGGTGGCAGAAGACGCCTTTTCACGCCTCAATAGGAGGAAACTATTTGCACCATGGTCCGATCCGATGCCATGAGACTCATATTTTTTAAAAAGGACCATTATAGAAGATAACGATATCTTTGAAAACATCCATACGGTTAGCATGTCAACCGTTGATAGGGTGCTGCATAGAAGCCAGAGTATGAACCAGCTGTACTGTGTACCATTCCAAGGGAATGGGGACAGAGTTAAGGAGCCACGGTACCAGTATGTACAGGTAAAACACATCCAGTATATATGTAACTACTTTACAGCAACATTTTATAGTGATACTGTACAAAGTACAGCAGTAAGCATAAACTGCACACATTTCCATTGCTTTGGAAGGAACATACAATATACACTCACCTAAAGGATTATAAGGAACACCTGTTCAATTTCTCATTAATGCAATGATCTAATCAACCAATCACATGGCAGTTGCTTCAATGCATTTAGGGGTGTGGTCCTGGTCAAGACAATCTCCTGAACTCCAAACTGAATGTCAGAATGGGAAAGAAAGGTGATTTAAGCAATTTTGAGTGTGGCATGGTTGTTGGTGCCAGACGGGCCGGTCTGAGTATTTCACAATCTGCTCAGTTACTGGGATTTTCATGCACAACCATTTCTAGGGTTTACAAAGAATGGTGTGAAAGGGAAAAACATCCAGTATGCAGCAGTCCTGTGGGTGAAAATGCCTTGTTGATGCTAGAGGTCAGAGGAGAATGGGCCGACTGATTCAAGCTGAAGAGCAACTTTGACTGAAATAACCACTCGTTACAACCGAGGTATGCAGCAAAGCATTTGTGAAGCCACTACACGCACAACCTTGAGGTGGATGGGCTACAACAGCAGAAGACCCCACCGGGTACCACTCATCTCCACTACAAATAGGAAAAAGAGGCTACAATTTGCAAGAGCCCACCAAAATTGGACAGTTGAAGACTGGAAAATGTTGCCTGGTTGATGAGTCTCGATTTTTGTTGAGACATTCAGATGGTAGAGTCAGAATTTGGCGTAAACAGAATGAGAACATGGATCCATCATGCCTTGTTACCACTGTGCAGGCTGGTGGTGGTGGTGTAATGGTGTGGGGGATGTTTTCTTGGCACACTTTAGGCCCCTTAGTGCCAATTGGGCATCTTTTAAATGCCACGGCCTACCTGAGCATTGTTTCTGACCATGTCCATCCCTTTATGGCCACCATGTACCCATCCTCTGATGGCTACTTCCAGCAGGATAATGCACCATGTCACAAAGCTCGAATCATTTCAAATTGGTTTCTTGAACATGACAATGAGTTCACTGTACTAAAATGGCCCCCACAGTCACCAGATCTCAACCCAATAGAGCATCTTTGGGATGTGGTGGAACGGGAGCTTCATGCCCTGGATGTGCATCCCACAAATCTCCATCAACTGCAAGATGCTATCCTATCAATATGGTCTAAAGAATGCTTTCAGCACCTTGTTGAATCAATGCCCATTAGAATTAAGGCAGTTCTGAAGGCGAAAGGGGGTCAAACACAGTATTAGTATGGTGTTCCTCATAATCCTATAGGTGAGTGTATGTATTTCATGTTACTCTTTCTTACCAAAATGAATTCAACTGTGTGTTCTGGGATATAGCGTATAATGGAGTTGGAATGAAGTGATCCCTTCTCACAACTTTGTATACGTGGATGAGGCTCTGAGGCGTGGATCTGACCAAATGCAGAAGGCGGGGTCGCAATATCATCGGTCACAAAGCTACTGTGGATTTGCCAGGCCAACAGGAAATATCATCATGTGTGCTGCTATTTTGGAGCATGGTGTCCTAACCAATATCCCTCTTATAGGGCCATACAGCACCGAGCACCTACTCAACTTCATAGAGACTCTCTACAGGGCTTTCATCCCTGATGATGAGAGGGGTCTCTTTACAGAGGATTTGCCAAAGTATGTGGTCGTTTGTGATAATGTGAGTTACCATTGATCAAACATCGTAGAATTCGTCACCATTCCTTAACCCATTTAAGGAGTTCTTTTCAGCATAGAGGTGGAAGGTGTATGATCGCCAGCCACACACACACAGATGACCCTGCTGGCTGCAATGGATGCAGCATGTGAGGACATCACAGTAAACGCCTACAGAGGATGGATATGGCATTCCAAAAGATTCTTTCCACGTTGCATTTCAAGGGAAAATATCCGGTGTGATGTGGATGAGAATATGTGGGCCGACAGACAAACAGGGCTGCAGGCAAAGTTGTGCCTTAGGGGTGTTTCCTGGGTTTCTTTCTAAATTTGTTTTTTTTCTTTGTGCCCCTTGTGTCCCTTGTCTTTTTCTTCCTGTAAATTATTCTGTTGTTTTCCTTTCATAAAGTAGCACTAGTAA